>JANIJG010009835.1:2344-69912 GCA_024611175.1 Megaceryle torquata
AAAAAGGAAAAAGGAAAAAGGAAAAAGGAAAAAGGAAAAAGGAAAAAGGAAAAAGGAAAAAGGAAAAAGGAAAAAGGGAAAAAACCATTTATTTGTATGTTACAGATTAAGGAATTATTCCATAGTGATACCCATGCTCTTTTAAGGTTTTGCTTGGAAATAAAGACATGTTCCCTAAATTCAGCTGGGGTTTACATATAACATACATCCACGCTGGTCATGAGTATCTCTCAACTGTTTTCCAAAATTGACATTAAGGTATTTGAAAGTCACTGAAAAAAACCCTCACTATTGTTGTTGGCACATGAGTGTGACCTTGGACCTCAACTGCAGATGTAGGCATTTAATTTCATGAATTACCAAGTAAACATAAGCAGAACATTTTTTTTCATTAATCCAACAATCTTACTGACCAACAGCCTCTAAAGAAAAATACTAAGTTTTCATAGAGAGCTGTGAATAGAGAGGAAGTCTAAAAGATGTTCCGTGAAAAAATCCAAGATGTTTTCATTAGTGTTTGCCATGACCTGCATGCAGGTGGGACTACTGCCAGCACCCGGTGTGGGATGTAAAGATCTATAAGTAAAGAGGAGACAGCATGTGGGCAAAATGTGCCAACAGGCACACTAGGGAACTTCTCAGAGCTCAGTGCTGGGAGTAGGACAGCAGACAACTGATGGAGCCACCAGGTAGATTTAGGCAACATCTTAATTACCCATTTCATTTCAGACACTGGAAATATTAGTTCACTGGGAAAAATAAGTGTTAATTAGGAACACTCATGACAGGTTGCCATAATTACATGCCTAACGACCGATTAACTGGGTGACAGCATTGCACCCCGAGGGTGTGTGTCACACAACCAAGCTGAAGGCTTTGTGAGATTGCTGAGAAGCCCTTTCTCCTTCCCTTAAATGCTCTATTAAACACTTAAGGAATAAGTCCCCCAAATTAAAACCAAGTCAGGTGGCACACATGGAGCATGTCTGGCACAAAGATTTCTCTGGTACTCACATTTGTCCCATGTGAAAGCATGGGAGCACAAGTGAAGGCAAGGATTGCAAGTTATTGCTGGTAAAGAGCAGGTTTACCATATATAACATTCAAACAAGTTAGGCGGGTTTTAATGTGATCATTTCATATGTCATGACAACTTAAGAGCAAAACAGTCACTGCAGCCACTGTTACATCAGAGAGCTGAGACATCTGCTAAATACTGGGCATGGAAGGGCTGTCACACAGAGAAACACAGCTACTGATGATTCAGTGTCAGGTATAAGGCTGAGCTGGTATGAGGTCATAAATAAATAAAAATTACAAGATTTTTATCCCATCTATGTTTTCCCATAGTGAACAGTTAAAATTTTGTGCTGGAATGTACCTATATTGTGTTTATCAGGTACAAAGCAGGTAAAATATTAATAACTTTAGACTGGAAATCAGAGGGCTTCTCAGAGGACTATGATTTTGAGATAGCTTTCCCATGCAAATATAGGAAAGAATGAGCTTAAGTAGTTTAAAATGGATATTTATACATTTCCATTTAAAATAAGAAATTTTCCACTAAGAATTTTTTTTTTTTTCTATTACAATTTTTTTCTTTCTAGGTTTCACAGTGAAATGCAGAAGCTGGCTGTCTTCTTTAGGGGTGCTCAGGGCAGCGCAGCAAATCCCTGTGATCCAAGGGAGAGGACTGTCACCCAGAGAGGAGACCAGAAACTGAGAGAGACCATTTGCACAAAAGAGAGCAAGAGAAGTTTTGAAAGTCCCAGCTCCACCCCAGGATATCAGGAGCTGGCACTTTCTGCTGGCTGGCTACTGGGGAGCCACACCAGTTTGCACTGGGTCTTGGTCTGGTTTGGCAAGCACGTCATTGGAACTGGGAATTCTCCATGTTTTGACAAATATGCATATTCTTCTCAAATCAAGAGAGTCTTATCAAAAAATTCCCTCAACTTCAATAAAGACCCTCTGAAACTTTGAAGAGATTTTGGGGTGGAGGGAAAATGGGATGGTGGGTGAGAAGACATGGAGGGCTGGACTGTGAAGTACTTCAGGACTGGAGGAAGCTGGAAAAGTGCAAGTATGGAAAGGAGAAGAAAGAAAAAATAGTTAAGATATGAGAAGATAGTAGGGGAGCTACACTTGGGGAAAGAGTTTGCCAGCTGAGGTAATGGGAATCAGGGACAGAAGGTTTTTTCTCTTATGTGGTGCTTTGATTCTTGAGGGCTGCAGTACAATAGCTTTGCATTTCCTGTTCACAAAAGGAGTGAAAGATCCTGTCCCAGTGGAATAACCAGAGTGAAACTGAATTTATAATCCATAGCAGCCCCTACACTCCTGCCCAAACTAATTCTCTTAAGGGTTGGATTTAGCAGGGAACTCAAGAGCAACACCACTTGACAGTCCCAGAACTAGTTCTCTGTGTCAGCTCAGCACACTCAAGGCATCTTTCCAGGGAATTACCCTTCCTTGGACAAAAAATATGAATTAAATTAAAATAGGAGTGATTCAATCTAGCAAGGCCTGCTAAGATGCAATTACGGTCTTCTCCTCCCATCCCCTGGTAGGAGAAATACACTAGCTGTGAAAGAAAAAATAGTAGAGATGAAGGACTGCTGTCACACGCAGCCTATTCAGTTTTCTCTTGAACGATAAAACATGAACACAAGCATTAGACCATCAGTTGGTTGAGCTAGAGCCTGACTCTCTCTTGCCTAAATGGAGAGCTCTGCCTGAGCCAAGCAAGGTGGACATAGCCCTCTAAGTGGTCCAGCCACTCAACATTAGTGAAGCCCTGCGTTTCTTAACACCAAGCTGCACTGAATTTGAATGCTCCACTGATGACTGAATTGGTTAGGAATACAACTGAACAGCAGGCTGAATCCCCAGTGAGGTATTGTGGGTAATTAGAGATTAATTACAATCCCATAGTTTGTATCATGGTTCAGGGTCAGTACGGGGTCAGTGCACATGGCAAACTTAGAGAGCTGTGACTAGATGGATGACGCCAGCTCGGAGTGGCTCAGCAAAGTGAAGCGTATAGAAAAGAGGAGCCAGTGAGGCTGGGCAGTGGACTCACAGCCGGGGCGCTGGCGACAGCAGTGACACTGAGTTGTGGGGCCTTGAGGCACTGAGAAAATGTTAACAAGCAACAGAGAAAATACAGCTGCACTAACTATCCAACTGCAACCCTGACTTTTCCAATTAACCTTTTCCAGGCTTTCTAAGATTTGGGAAATCTGGGGCACTGTCCTGTTGTCAAAGAAAGCTCTTAAAGAAAGAAAAGTGTTGAGGAAAACTGCCAAAAAAAAAAAGGAAAGAGAAAAGAAGCCCCTGCTATTTAATACGGCTATTAAAATTTTATTTAAGGCTAAATCCAGAAAAATGTTTTGTCAGATTGCAATGAGCTTTTCAGGAGATGGCATTCATAGGAAATGTGGAATATACGCTTGCAGTGCAAAGCCCATTTATCATTAAAATCCTTCCCCTCCCATTGCCAAGAACAATTTGTCATATTTTTATCAACAATCGAGATATGCAAATAGCCTAAGACAGCTGAAAAGGCAAATTCATAACCCCAATATGCAAAATAGACAAGTGATAATGTAGCAAGTGGAAGATACAGAACAGAAGCATTTGGTGGAGAGAGGAATAAATCAATATAAAACTCCCAAGTGGTCATTTTTGGCAGTTAATTATTTGCAGGAAGTTTTTCTCTTTTAAAAAAACCTTTTTTTTTTTTTTTTTTTTTTTTTTTTTTAAATCATTAAACTAAAAAGCTAGCTTGTGGCATTCAGAGCAGGGTGAAGAGAAGACTGGTTCTTGCAAGGGACAGCTGGTATGTAGAGGATATACCCATCCTCTTGTGTGCCCCCAGCCGTATCTGCAGGTGGCTACTGCCGCTGTGCCCCTCTGAATGAGGATCTGTGTAAATTCCCAAACATATGAACATCAGTTCCTTTCTCCACAACAAGGGAGTATTTTCCCTTCTGCCTGGATTTGATTTCCAGAGGCATCTGTGCATTTGCCCAATTCCTGCCCAGTGCTAGGAAGCATTTCCAATTATTCTTTATAATTTTGAAGATGGTAGTAATATTTATGCTATTTCAATAATGGATAAAAGCAGTCTTCTTTTTCTTTTTCTGAGTATGAGGTGATTCAGAAGTGTAAGGTTCCTGACTGTTCTCATAAAATAGCACTGTTTGTTTCATAATTTGCATCAATAGATATCAGAGCTTTTAATACAAAAGCAGATCTCTAGAATTACCTGTGTGACAACAGAAAACTATGGAGAAATGAAGTGAATTGACCCAAGTGATACAAGAGGCAGTAGCAGAGGTGAGACCATTGCCAATCCTAAACCTACTCCAAATCAGAGAAATGAGCCTATAAAGGCCTCTGACTGCTGATGTGGGAGAGGTAGGAATGGCCAGAGCACCTGTCTGCAGGAGCACAGAAGCAAAAGGAGAGAATAAAGAGCCATACACTTGCCCAGAGGGTTGGGAAAACTTGAACCTCCCAAAGTAGAGATTGGCTGGTTGTGAGGTAGCAGTGCAGATATTACAGAAGCAGAAATGTTGAAACACAGTAGTCTGAAGACCAAAAGTGGTAGCGATAGTAACCTGTCTAGCACTTTCCCACTTACTTGTAAGTCAGCTATCACCCCAGCATCCAAAGGTCTTCTCACTTTTCAAGTCTAGAGTTTCTCTAGTCTGTGCCCTGAATGAATGCTACAGTTTACACAATAGGATTTCACACCATAAAACTACCAGTATTTTAATTTCTCAGCTAAAAATACTAGTCCACTCCATCAGTTATATCAGATGAGCATCACAGCTACTGTATTTTATTTACGATGCTTTCTCTTATGCTTTTTCCAATGACAGGTGATTTTTGCCTTCTTCCTTCCCAGGGATACCTAGCCCCACAGAGCCATTACAGTGCAAAATCAAAGAGCTATTCTTCTGTGTTTATTGTTTCAAAAATGAAAAAAAGTATATGAAGTGCAATTTTAAATGCTTCCTTAAAAAATGCCTGTTCTCCGGTAATGTATAAATATATTCACACATCTAAACATGCTATTCATGACTCCAGGAATCAGGGGATTTCCTGACACTAAGCACTAACGCTAAGTGCATTAGTACTTAACACAGTGGGAGTGCCCGACCTGCCTCTGCCAAGGGATTAAACCAAATGCCACATTTCTGCTTACGTATGGCTCTGAGCTACAACATGAGGGGTGATGGGTTGAAGAGACACCTGGAGGGATGTGGCTTTCCAGTCCCTTCCAGTATATCAGAAATTAATACAGGTCTAAATAGAACTGCATGGCTGAGACAGTGATGCTCCCACTCCAAAAATCAATACAGGTTGTACTTCTGTATTTAATTATCAATTCATTGCATTCAAAGCTCAAACTAAACAATATCAGTCACAGAGCCAAACCACCTTGGGCATACGCGGACACAAATGGCACATAAAAATAACATTTTATATTGGAGAGTTTTTCTTGCAAGACTGTAACAGAATAAAAATAGGGATTGACCAGGTTTATAGGTTCAAGCTTCCTAGATTTGGAAAGAATGGTTCCATACTAAAGCCTAATGACTTGGTATTTTACTAAAGTGCAAAATGCTGTCTTACTTTCTCAAAAAAAACCACCACGAATGTTTCCTGATGAACCTCTCAGCTCTACAAGATACCAAGAAAATCTGACTTGCAACTCTTACCAGATTTAATAGAAAGTAATTATTGTCTGTGAATAACAATTACTTCATCTGAAATATGTTATGTGTTGTCTTCAGTTTCCCTCTAACATAGACAGTGACCTACTTTACCTGTGCAGAAATCCAGCCCTGATTCATCCTTTGTCTCCTGGAGCTGCCATGGGAAAGGTGTATTTTTGGCCTGATCCCAATACACAGTTGGAGCTGAATACCATAGTGGATTTAAACATACTGCATACAAAGGTGAATTCTTTTGACTAATCCATTTCCTTGATTTCAGGGATGGTGAGACAGTTTGTTCACCAAAAATAAAAGAGGAATTGCAAGGGTCTGCCTTTACCCATAGAGAGTGATTCTCCAGGGGCACAAGAGAATAAAGATTCAGAGCATCCATGGACATCTGCCATTTTTTCTAGGGCCCTTTGTTCTTTTCATGCAAACCTCTTCAACTACAGTAGAGCAAGGAAAACATGGACCAAAATGTTTGTTCCACTGAAATAACTTGCAAAATCCCACTAATGCCAGGATTCCTGCCTGATTTCCAAGAAAAATTGAGAGTGTCCTCAAGCAAAGATTTATCCTGGAGTAGAGCCTGACAAAGAATTACTAGAATTACTTCAAGCAACAGCAAGAGAATGGTGTCTTGGAACCAGACACTTAATGCAGTTCAAGTATGTAAAGCATATTTGTAGAGCAATGGATAACTGCTTGTAATTTCCCACTGCTTTTCCATAATTTTCCATAGAGCTGTGCATTTTAAAGCAGTTTACTCAGAGGTTGTGAAGGGACACAACCTTTTGCAAGCTCTCTAGCTGCTGATGACAGTCTCATTTTCTCTGCATTTCTCTTTGTGATACCACTGTTGGCCCTGCAGCCATACGTGCCGTCAAAACATTTAATGCCTAAGTGTAACAGCCAGCACAAGAGCACGACAAAACTGGCCCTATGTAATAATTTCAGTAAAATAATCATTGATCTATAGCCTCTGTAGAAGCTTTCAAAGATGGAACAGGCTCCTTTAGAGCACTGAACAGTAAAGCTGTGCTCAGTCTTGGAAATCTACAGATGGAAAGCAAAGCCCAAACCCAGAGCAGCCTGACTGCACAGCTAATAAAGTAGAGCAAGTCAAAGGAAGAAAGCACCTTCTACTCTAAGGTCCCAGATGCAAGCACAAGGGAAATATTTCCTCAACAAAGCAATCAGGAGAATTATTTAATTCAAAGAGGATTAGCTGTGCCACACCCTGAGAGCTGGAGACAACCAACCAAGCCAGCAGAGCACTACAGAGCAGATTGCCATTGCGTCCTCACCATCCCAGCTGGATCTTATACGTGGAGGCAACAGTACAAACCACTCTTTGCAACTTTTGTAAAGTTTATAATTCCAAGACAGTCTCTTCATATAAGAACAGAAATTAATAGTTTTGAAAAGCAAAATTTTGATACAATTCATAATTTTCTAGAGTATGGAAATTCTGAATTTCTTTAGGTTCTATTAGGAACCAGGCAAAAGGCAGATGTGTAAAAAGCAAGCGATAGCAGACACAGCTGAGGATGGGATAATGTAAATTGAGAAAACACACCAAAATGAAAAGAAAAAAACAAACCTTAGACCCTTTTCTTAAAGGACAGCTCATTGTACCAAGAAAAGTTGCTTCAGTCATGAAATACAAACTTTAAAAAAACATGCAGCTGTAAATTTCTCTGAGCCCTATTTAGTGTCTTTTACTACAGACGTGTCTGGTTTGAATTCCTACTCCCATGCAAAGTGAACCAGTTTGTTTTTTTTTTTTTCATGTATACATGATCACATTGGTATATTATTAAAACAAGCTAATCACTACTGTGGAAAGAAGTAATATAAAATAATTAATAAATAATTGGAACGTAAGGCACATATCCATATTTTACCATCCCTCATTCAACTACAACTAATAAACTTTATTAATCATCACTGTTGACCAGCCAGTGGCTAACCACTGTGTTACCTGAGACTTCTCAGACCATATTTCAGAAATTTAAGAAAGACAACTCATGTTTCATGGAAGTAATTAGACAGGTCCACTGGCTAATTATCTGGGAACATTGCAAGGATGACTGACTGTCATTTACTTACTATAAGATGGGGTAATTTTATTTTTTTTTCAGAAATACATGTTCATGATGCATTTATGCAGAAAATCAGTAGCCACATTGACATAAAGGTGACAGCAACAGTGATCAGCAAAGTAGCCCTGAATAAATGGAAGCCCTGGTGGTAGCATCAAAATCTGAGTCTACCAAACACCAGTAGTAACCTGTGTTATCACATCATATCAATCTCGTCATTCAAATGTCCTCAACATCTTTGCACTATCCCAGCCTTGCTCACTGGCAATTGTGTCACTAATTTCAGCAGGCTTCTGATACAGCAATGCTACAAGAGAAAAGATAATGACAGCATCTTCCAGAAGTAAAACAGAAGAAAACGGATGGATTCTCCATTCTCATTGAAGGCCACTCAGCATTGTGGTAGAGTCCTGTCTTCTGGGATGTGACCTCAGCATACAGAGACAGATTTAGGTTTAAACAAAAATTCACATTAGTATATCTTGGAATTGCAACGACTTCTTCATTCATTTGTTTACACTGTTTCACCATTCTCAGCTGAGAGTCAAGAAAGTTTTAAAAACCTGAAGGAGTTTTTGGCCAACAGTGACATAGTCACATACTTTTCTTAATCAGGCATTTATTACAAACTTCTGAAACTCAATTTAGTAAATTGAGATCCAAACCAATTCCCTTTGGAAATGTTTTCACCACTATCAATGCAACTAGGTTAGAAGCACAGGAGAACAGCTTGTTGTCTGATACTACTCTCTGTTTCATTTTGGCACACTAACAGAGAAAAAATTTCAAACCAAATCATACTTCCATTTGCTTCTCCCTTTTGTAAGCATATAAGCAGAACTTACTTATTTTAATCTTTCTATTTGACTGACATTTCTGAGTGGAAGAACAACACACAGCAATTCTTTAATGGCCAGTTGAGAAATTAAAGAAAAATCACGATCTCTGAAAGAATTCCCGCACCAATAAGATTAATACTGCAAATGCTAATTATTTCCTTATTATCATTTCTGTATGACAGAAGCATCTAGTGACATTACTCTCCAGGCAAAAATCACTGACAGCTGCCATCCTTAATCCTAGTTCAGGCCTGCTCTAGGCAAATCTTACATCCTTATTATCAGGAATTTGACTGAATAAAGGTCAATGTCAGCACTTCGAGCTTAGTCCTCAGGTAACTAATTTTTCACTTATTTTATGCTTGTGTATGAACTACCTACATTAAAGACAAAAAAAACTTCATGAAGAGCAGACACTTGAATGGAACGCTATGCGTACAACACTGTTATTTGTCATGGGTAACTTTATTTACTGTTCTTATCAAAACACTGTTATGTTAACTGACAAATTTATGCAAACCAGACAAAGACATTTCTTGCATCTGCCACATCTAATATCTCTAACAACCCTACAGTGCATTCAGAGATGCCTCAATAACCAGGTATCTCTCTATGGGTGAAATATTCCCCCTCTTAAGAGATGAAGGGGTTTGCAGCTTGCCAGTGAGATGTACCCACCCATGTGGTGGCTGCTCTGACTTTTGCCCAGTTACAATCCAGAGCTCCTCAGAATTAGATGTGAAAAACCTTTCTTCAGCTCTCAGTACGATACAAAAGTGACTCATTTCAACTATAGGACTTCATGATTTTCAGTTTACAATCCAAACAGAAAATGTAAGAGTACATGGGAAGAGGAGGTCACACAAACTTATAAAGCAGAAACAGAAACCTGTCAGTAGCAGAGATCAATTCTCATGGTGGTGTATTTGCACCCCAAAGTGATTAGAAGTCTGTGGGCTTCAATGCTGCTGCTGAAGTTCATACTCTGAAAATGGGGGTGATGAACAACTTCACCTAAGATTTTAATAAAATCCTTAAATAAAATTATGTATTTTACTTTTGCATGTACAGTTTCTGTGTAACTGCATGGACAGAGAACAATTGTCACAGGCATTTTAATTCTATGCTAATCAAATTGGGTATTGTTAATGATAAAAAAATAGAAAAGGGATTAAAAAAAATAATTGCACTGCTGATTTTCTAAACACATTTTTAAAATTTGAGTGAATTACTTTAAACTTGCAAAATTTACCTACTCAATTACCATGCTTTTACTTGGTGGTCAAATCAATCAATTTTTTCTTCAACCTCTCATAATTTTCATGCACTGCCAGTACAAAATCTACTTACTGGCAAACACTCATGAGTTTCGTGAGGCTGAGTGATTCATTTGCACTGTGGTATTTATATACCATAGATAGGCTTCATAAAACCTTTAATGATTATAGTTAATAAAAGTGAGCTCCAGTGACAGTAAAATACACTGAAGGTACAATTAGAGACTAGGTATCAGGTGAGTAACGAATATGAAGCTAATTAAAATTCTACTACTCCCCACAAAAAAAATGGATGCTGAAGCATGATTCAGCCCTCCTAATCATGCTTTAAAATATTATATATTGTATGTTAAAATAAATCCTTAGGCCATTCATTACCTTCTTTATATAAATGGGATAAATTTCAGTCTTTCCAAACTTATGGACATTTTGCACTATTACTAAAAGCTAGCCATAATTTAACAAGAAGGACAAGACTCTAAATATCTATTTCTGAATATCTGCTAACCATTCTCCTTCTTATATATGACAATAAGACTGAATTAACTGGGCCTGGCACAAAGGAAAAAAAAATGGTGATTGGCCCAGTAATTTTAAGCCAACAATTTATTGGGTAGACATTGGCATCATTTTCTCTTTGAAAGTCTTGCTGACTGTTAAACCTGGATATACAGGTCATATCATGTAACCCTGAAAAATTTCCCAGACAGGTATGAAAATACAGAATTGAAGGTGCTTCCTTGCATGGCGCACTCTGCCATAAACATCCTTTCTGAACTTGGAAGGATGATATGCTCTGCTCTTCCATTCCCCAACTGTGCCTCATACACAGATACTGCAGGGGTAAATCATAACAGGATGGGAGCTGTTGCAATGCCCTAACACCCATTTTTAAGGCTTGGATTCTCACACTTATAATTTCCATTTCAAAATTATTTTCTGCATAGATTTTTCAACATTCACTTAAATGTTTTCATAAGTATCTCTACCACAATTAAAGGGGTGTCTATACAACATAAGCAATTCCTCTAAAAAAGCAGAGATTTTTATAGAAAGTCATCTGCAGCATTTGCACAGATCTAGTTATCCAGAATTACTTAGCCCTGTTTGCTGTTCAGGCAGACTAAGCAACAGATGTAGCCTGCTTCCATCAGTGGGTAAGTAGAAGGTACAGAATGACACTGACCTGCAAGGACCCTTGGAAACCATGCTTATAAATAAAAGTATTCCAAAACATAGTAATGAGAACATTTCTTGCACTCTTCATGGCAACATATTAAGGTGTTTAATATTAACTCAGAGAAGTGTGCAGAGGGTGCACAACTTCTGGCTTAATAAATTCCAAAATATTGCTTTGCAAATTGTTTCACTTAAATCTTCTTGTGCCTGTCACGTGATTAAGGTTAAATACAAGCATTACTATCATCAGGTACCCATCACATTAAGTTCTAGATTTAATAGTTATTTTCAAGTTGTAACTCACATTCTCACCCCAGTTATTAACAGCATGTGTCAGAAAGGGAAAGAATAAATGGCTGCCTGGAAATTTAGACCAACATGCTACTAAAAACACCCTAGCTCTAGAAAGGTGGCAGAAGAAAAAACCAGAATCATAGAATGGTTTGGGCCGGAAGGGACCTCTAAAGTCATCCACTGAAAAGCAGATAGGCATAGGGTGAATTTGGCTACATTCCTCTGCTTGCTGCACACTGAGTAGTCACAACTGCATCTCTTATCAAAATCTGTTTGCTTACAAGCCCAGTAACCTCCTCTGAGCTGTTCTGCAGGGGTCTATTTTAGGTTAAAAATAGTTGGGTTGCATGTCTTGGGGCATGACTGTCATTATGAAGTGACCTGCCGTGTTTTATGCTTATGGTGACACTGACCTTTATTTCACCGCAGCCACATCTCAGGCTATGGCAAGACAATCACTGTCTCTGTTGGGCCCCAGATGTCAGAGCAGGTTCTCTTCATCAAGCCAAGCTGCATCTCTGATATGTCCTTCTAAAGCAGCACCACAGAGGAAGGATCCTGCTAGGAAATATCTCCCTCATTCTGGCCCCAGGCTTCCTCCTCTGAATTGACCAGCAAGTAATCCATGCATACACCATTGCATATCCTGGCACTTTGACACGCCTTCTACTGCAACAGCTCAAGAATAGCATTTAAAAAAAATAAGGAGTTCAGAAAACTCAGGTACCCATTTGCATCTAAACACTTTGACTTCTTAAAGGGTTAGATAGACACAGTAACTAATGCAGGGCCAGTCTGACTCACAGTGTCTGCACCCACGCAGCATGTATCTTAGGAAACAAGAAGTACAAAAGTTACATGACAGAGCAGAACAATCTGCAGAGGAAGGTCTGCATAAATCAAGTGGAATGATTGTATGTCAGCCCTCATTTCAGGAAAAGGTAATTCAGGTCCCATTTGATTCTGAGGCATATACCCTGGGGTTGGACATTTCATTAAGGGAGCCTTAGACCAGTATGCACAGCTACAGCAGAAGTATGGAAGACACTTGAGACACAGCTGGGCCTTTCTAATCCTCAACTAGCTCATAATGAGCACTCTACCTGAGGTAGGTACTGGATGGGAAAACAGAAAACAATGCAAGAAGTATTACTAAGGCAAGTCCAGATGTTACCCACAGTATCTGGAGTGCATACATCCGTGACACAGATGTTTTCACAAAATTGTTTCCCAAACACACTAGAGCTACTGAATTCTAAACAATTATAATACTTTCATGTTTATGGGAAAGAATGGGCTGAATATGTGTCTACTCTGCTGCTAATGAGAGCAACCCAGCAGTCATTTGTGGCCTATGTCAGCAATGGCTCTACAAGGGTAGTGGTCAAACCATCTTCCTTCAGTGCCAGCACAGTCTTGCCTCTAGTGATTATATTTAGTTGTTTTGAGCTCTGATAGTGGACATAAAATGAGACAAGAATCAATGCTGAATCACCTATGGATAATATACTTTCTTTCCTCTAGATAACAGATGTGACTAAAATGAGACTGGCCTCTGGATGTAGTGACAGTGACATCAGATATCCTTTAACTGGGTTTTATATCCCATACTTTAGACTATGTTTGCTACATTAAAATGCAATGGAAACTCTAAGGCAGTTGACATTTTATTGAAGGCTGAATAGTTACTTCTAATAAATGAGGACCAATCCTTTGCTTTAAGATACACAGTTCATATATATTTTTGTTATGATCACTGATATACTGAGGGTTAGGACGAGTGAGTTCCTAGATGAGAGATGTGTCTGTGGCCAAGTACAAAAGCACTGGTGCACCACCACTGGGGGGGCCTCTACCTTTGACTGGGATCCACCACTGTATCAAGCACAGCAGCACCACTGGAGCAACCACCACAGCTCAAATTGAAGGGGAAGTCTAAATTTCCCTCTATTCCCAAGGTAGATAATCTGGGTTTAAAGCTCTGTGAAGCCTGATGAAAAAAATAAAACAAAACAACAACACAAACAATCAAACAAAACAAACACAAACAAACTAATAAAACAACTCCAAAACCACAACATAATACTGGGCTAAAAGCTAAAACAGAGACAAGTCTACATTACACCCATGAAGACTGCTCAAAGATAGAAAATCAGGACCTCTGAAGCACTGTCAATAGTCACACAGCATCTAAAGCATATTTAAAGGAAAAGTAGGAAACGGGATGGACCTGTCAAAGGACAATTCTCCATGAAAAGCAAAAATATTAGAAGTGAAACTTCATTGCAGATGGGATTTCTCTGTAGCCCTCCTCACTCCAAACAAGGAGCATGAACAGGACACTCCTTTCCTATGAACTTTTGGAATTGCTCACCAGTGAGTTACTGCTCTGAAAAGCTCCAGCAGTCAATAAAACTGCAAAGATGTCAGCAAAGGGCATTTGTTAAAGAAGCCAGTGGCCAGTGTTAGCTTTCTTCACAATGATAATGTGCAAGAAGGAAGAAAAAAAACCAGCCCACCACAGTTTGAATCTCAGTGCATTGGTTGAATAGCTTTGCCTTCACTTGGTCTCTGCCTTTGGCTTCTTATTCACAGGTATAAAGGGAATCCTGGACTGTCTGAGGTCAAAGGAAACCCTAAAGCCTGGACCATCTTTGTCCTGTAACTTCTGAGGCTTCCAGGACTGTCTCCTTAGGCAGAACTGGCAAACATTAGACCATGAATTCACAGGCAAATATGGTGTCAAAAGTGAATCTCACATCAGCAAAACTGCAGATGACCAAACTCTGAGCAGGAATTAGAGCAGGGTAGGTAATAAAGCAGCTACCAAGAGTTTTATTTCCTTCTGTTTGTATTATCTAAGAAAGGGACAAAGAATAAAACCAAATGCTGTTCTTTTGCTGGGCTGGTTATTTTTACATCCTGCAGTATTTTGTAGTGTTTTCTGAGAAAAAGATAAGCAGATAAGTTTAATTTCATAAGCAATTTCACCAAACTAGCAAGAATTACTTTCTTTGACCACAGCCCCTAATTTCCCTCTGAATTTACCATCTCACGATAATTTAAATTTGCCAAGACCTATTTGGTGAAAACCAAACACTTGAATTTCTGCTCACCTTGCCAGTTGCCCTGCCCTTTGCCAATAACAAAAGGTTTTAAGATAGAAACTGGACTATTTAACCTTCATTAATCATTCATACTGTTCAAACACATCATCCAGTAACTGAAGAGGGGTTAATGGTAGCTAAGCTTGAGGCTGTTGTCGAAAGTAGGTTTAACTTTCTATGAACTCACTGGACACAAAGAATGCAGCCTGCTCACTATTCTGAATGTCACCAGCTCACAGCAAACTGATGACTACTAATGGTAATTAAATACCTCTGCAGCTATTTGTACCAATAACAAAGAGTTACTGTCAGAACTTGAATGAGGTCCATCTGCCCATTTTTAAAGAATGTTAACATTCTGTAAGTGATAAAGCAGATGGCAACCCAAAAAGAGGAGAGAAAATCAAGCTTCAGTATTATAGCCCCTTTCTGGACCTGCTCTGGATTCCCTAATGTTTCTCTGCAGAGAGAGACCAAAGTTTAAGAACAAGACTTCCACAGAGATCTGCTGTTTCATGGCAGATTTTCCCACAGGTTATAAAACCTTTCTCCCAGTGAGTTGATGGGGAAGGGACATTCTACTTTTGCTCCATCCATCCTGACTTTGCCATGGACATGTAAGATGGTGTCAGTCAGATTTGAACAGATGATGAAAACAGAGTTCCATGTCTGCCTTTCCGGGTAGGCTGAAAACTGTACAAGGGATACTTGTCTATATTCCAGAGGTAGCACAAAGCTTTTTCCAAAATTAGTCCTGTACAGTTTTATTAATGTGCTTGACTATCATGACATTTGTGTGTACAAATGAAAAAGAGCTTTTCTTCTCTGCACTTCTTCAAATATACAAGTATTGGTCTAGAAGTTGTCATCCTAACATTTATGCTTAGTTCAGGAGAATTATTTGAACTGAATCTTTCTGGGTTTGTCCAGTTGATTTCATTTGCAGATAGATTAAACCTTCAACCATTCAGTGACTCTCTCTATTGATTCAGTAGGCAGTCCCTACACAGCATGCAAACCTTTGATGGTGCTGGACTGTTTCCCACTGTAAAATAAACATTTTATCCAAGTGACTCCTTGGTGATAGCAGCTGGAGCACAATAGGGAAGGTCAAAATTTCTGCACTTATTTACTGTTCTTATCGACACACTGTTACGTTAACAGCCAAATGTATGCAAACCAGAGGAAAACACTTGTTTCATCTTCCACATCTAACAACTCAATAATCCTACAGTGCATTAGATGTGCCTCAATAACCAGCTATCTCCTTATGGGTGAAATATCCCACACTCAGTCAAACTATTTCCACATCTACCACCAGGAGTGCTGACTATAGCTCACCACAGCCATTTCCTTCTATACATCTCAAGTACATTTACGATGGCCAGTCTGAAAAGATAATGTAATGACATCTGAATGGTCAAACCTGACAGACCTCTGTATAGATCTGGTATTACCATAAAAACATATTAAAAAATAAAAATAATTTTAAAAGAAATTTGTAAAATCATTGGTTTTGATTACGAGATTTCTATTTTCAAATACAGGAGCAGTACTGCAATCATTACTTTAGATACTCTTCACATTTCTTAAACTGCTGCCTTCTTTTTTAATAATTATTCATACTCTTCATTACTATGTTTGAGGAATAGTTAAGAACTTTTTTTTTTTTTCTGAATTAAATAGAATCAATTAGAATAATAAATGAAATTATGCAGGGAAAGCAAGGAACAACTTGCAGATAAAATACCCATCTTTTGTAGCATCATCTTCAACATCCCAACTCTTGTTCAAATGAAAAAAAACCCAAAACCAAACCAACCCTTTACTTAGGTCTTACATCGGGAAGAACGCTGATCACGGGTCATTATTAGTGTCATGCTACCCTGGTAAAGTGAATCTTTTTGAGGTCAGTAGAACTATCACTGTACACATAGTCATCTAGTTAACTACATGTACTGTTGAATCAGGAATTCATATGGTGTCTCAAACAC
Organism: Megaceryle torquata; assembly: GCA_024611175.1. Lineage (NCBI taxonomy): Eukaryota > Metazoa > Chordata > Aves > Coraciiformes > Cerylidae > Megaceryle > Megaceryle torquata. The sequence continues at coordinate 18,872 of JANIJG010009835.1, forward strand.
AAATGTCTGCTTGTTTTAAATTATGTGCTCACATGATGGCTGAGTCTATTACCCAGTTACACCTGTTGAGCTCTGTAATACTGAGCAAGAGGTCAGATGGGACATTTATGCAGTGTGCAGATGTCCCTCTGTATCCATGGCAGCCTATACAGATGTGTGCTTCCTTCAGCCACAATAGACCAGAACACACATCTGAACAGGCGACATACTCAACCATTTCTATCTGCCCATTTTGACCACTAGGAGTATAGCAATTTCCTCAAATAGCTACTACAAGCACATACTATTAATTTCAGACTTGTGTAATTTAAATTTATTTCTGTAGAGACGGCTAAATTTATTTTATAATCAGATCAAAAATTCCATGATCACAAAATGCAAAATTTTTTTGCCATGTCAAATTTGTTCAAAAGCCACTTGTGGGAACAACACTTGAATCTGCGTTAATTTTGCCAAATTTGGTGCTGTAGGTTCACGGCACCCTAGCAGACTGGAAGAAATCATGTAGTTAACTCTAAACTGGTGTAAGACTGTATATCCACAAAAGCTGCATTATTTTACCTAAACTGACTTGAACTAAACTGATACAGTTTCCAAGTGTTGGTTTCTCTGATGGAGAGAAGGTATGTTCAAGGTGAGCAGCAAATGAGCCACCAACTTCACAGACTGCTCATTTTACAGTAGACTTTTTTCACCACCATTTATGTTTGACTATTGTGCAGCATATTTTTAATACAAATGTAGAAATATAAAAAGTACTGAAGTTTTCATCTGTTCTGGTGAAATAAGTACTCATCTTTAATGTTACCCAGATCCTCAGGGAGAAAGCTTCTGTGACCTTACTAGGTTTCACTGACCTTCAAGGATCTTGTCCTCAACTCTTTTCCAGAGGACAGACCCCTCCCTCAAGCAGCTTTCTGTGGCAAAGGTGCTGTCTCAGACCAGCTATAACAGACCCACAGCCTCCAAGCACTTCACAGCCTTCACTATACTGCACACTGAGACTACCCAGGATTTCGGAGACATAAGTTGGTGAAAGCTCAAATCCTACTACTTCAAAAAGACCCCCAGGTACTAGAACTAAAGGAAATTCACACTTCACATGCACTGAAGCACAGCTGACTTTCCACGTGGGGAAGAGCAAATATTTTTTTTTTTTTAAGTTAACAACTTTTTGAACATCACCAATGGTTCATTTTTGAGATCACACTGAGCTCCCTGTGAAGATCTGGACAGCTTCATATCCTAGCTGGCAGTATGGCAGTGAGAATTACTAAGCAGACAATGATCCAAAAGGAGGACCACTCCTGTGCTGATGGCGGGAGCTTATTGAGATGTCAAACCATAGGTGTTATACATCAGGCCTGCCTGATCCTGCAAGTAATTGCTTCAGAGTTAGATACACTATATACTTATTAAGCCTCCTGTAAATGAACATCACAACCTGCTCCCAGCCTTCCCTGTGTGGCCAAAGGCTGATACATGAAGGAGACACCGAAGACACTTCTTGCCTACATAAATGTCAGAGGGGGAATCACACCTCTGCAAATCACAGAGGACTCCTCTCTCTCTCTCTCTAGCTCTGTAACATTTCCTGGAGGGGACAGTAAAAATGAACACTTCAGCAGACTAAAGCTGCTGAGTTATTCTGTCGTGTCTTCCTTGGGAAACCAATCATATCAAATTTTCACATTGATTTCCTTGATTAACGAACTCAAATGCCGTATGAAGAGCTGTAAAGCTGTAACAAAGGCATGCACCAGCCACACACAAGGCAGCCAATGAAGTTACAGAGTTACTTCTTTAGTGAATGATTTCTCCCTGTGATTAGATTGATTAATGTGCTGATAAGCATTTGTTTCATTAGGAACTAACTGTTGATTCGTCTGCAGGATCTGTATTCACAGTGCTCCTGAACAGCTTTTGAAGCTCATTTGTAAAACTGTCAGACTTGATGCAGATAAACAATGTGTTTGATATTGTTTTTGCTGGGAGAGATTTGTAAATTACATTGTTAATCCCTCTTTGAAGGAAAGAAGCATTTGTTGTCAGTTTAATAAAAGTAAACTTGTTAGGTGATGCATTTTTTGATGATTGAGAAGTGCAAGTGCAAAATAATCTTCTCTCTGGGCCCCCAAGTGAATGATGAAACTTCCTCATCTGGTCTGGGAAAACTGAGTAAACACTTTCCCTAAAGTAGCAATAAGAAACTCATCATGATCATGCAGTTTACAAGAGCCCAGCTCATCTTCACACTGCTTTCTGTCTCACTCTGCTCCCATGCTAGCTGTAGTTTAGTCTTTAAATTCTTTAGAGCATCAAGACACAATTTACTACTGTTTAAACTGAACATCATAGTTTAAATAATGTCTCTCCCCACACCTGAGATTGATATAACATATTAAAACCAAGTATTTTACTTGATCCTGTAATGAAACATCTAAAATTTATAAAACAAAATCATGTTTTGTTTTGTTTTTTTCCTGCTGTATTGTGCACTTGTACTGGCCTACCAGATGCTAAGGAGCTCTGTGTCAGCTTCCTTTCAGTTTGTCCAACTCTTCACAATTTAAAATATCATTAGCATCACTGATACTGTTTTTCTACCAATAGTGTATTCGGGACTGAGAGTGACATAAGGCAGTCGTTTTGACTGTGTACGGGTCCTGTGTGCCTGGAATTACTTCCCCTTTTCCCAGCCCGATCAAAGGTGTTATCCCTCCCTTAACACCTTGCTTCTCTAAAACCTTTAGATTAACAGTGTGACATAGATGCAACCATACAAACAACTTCACTTCCAAAACACCTGCTCAAATATCTAAGCTTCTAATGGTGTAATAGAATAGCTCATACGCATCTCCCCAACATCTTTAAAAACATTTGCAAAATAATTCTGCTTCCTTAAAAAAAAGGCACTTCTGGCATGTTTATTTTAACAAATTGCTCATTGGAATTCTAACATTGTATTAACACAATAAACCTTCCAAAATTAGAGTTACAAGGTTATACATCACAAATAAACTTTTAATGTCAACTGTCAAGCAATGAGCAGAAACAAACAAGAGACAGAATAAATATGGAAGAAAAAACTATGTGGCTTCAGACCAGGACAGGAAACCCAACTGGCAAAACAAACAGACAAGAAAAATCAGCAAAGAATTAAACAAAAGGATACATGTGGCTGTCCTACTCAGCCTTTGAAAGCTCACCTGACCCCCGCCTGCCTGATCTCTGAACTAGGTACAGAAGTGTCAGGCATCTCCGCTTCAAAATATGTTTGTAGGTGCAAGTTGGGGTACCCTGGCTGGTTGCATACAGACTCAGAAACACCTCATACAGAATTAAAAAGTCAGACAATGGGAATGCAAATAAGAAAAGCCAAATGAGGAGAGGGACATATTTTGCATTGAAATTAAGGCTGGACTACAAGCATTTACTCTGGACATAAAAATAAGTGCTTTATTTCTGACTGACAGAACATGCAAGATCTATTGGCAAAGGAACATATCCCATGGTGACATCTCATCTTTTGTCATAATCCCACCACCAGCTACATATGCATGTTCTATTAAAAAATGCAGAGATGCTTACTGGTGCTACTACTGAGCTTACGGTGTTCATTTCTGAACAACAGCCCTGACAGCAAAATGACAGTTGTTCCCCAAAATATCAGTGCAACTCATACTAATAATGCAGAAATCAATGCCAAAGAACAGGTAGTACCATATAGATTTATTAGATATGTTTGTAGTTCTCACTTTCTTTGTAGAAGGAACTGACCTCATACATAAAGCAAAATAATAAAGATCATGCAATGATTTTAAGTTGGGAAAGGATAGGTTTAGACTGGATATTAGAAAAAAGTTCTTTAATATGAGGGTGATAGATCACTGGAATGGGCTGCCCAGAGAGGTGGTGGAGGCCCCATCCCTGGAGTCATTCAACGTCAGGCTTGATGGGGCTCTGAGCAACCTGCCCTAGGTAGAGATGCTCCTACTTGTGTAGGGAGGTTGGACCAGATGACCTCTAGAGGTCTCTTCCAGCCTAAAACATTCTATGATTCTATGCAGATCACAGACAACAGCAATGCAAGTTTTCTTGTCTGTGTGTCCTCTCTGCCATTTTTAGAGAAGACACCTCAAGAGATGGAGATGGGAGTTCAGTCTTCATGGCCTAGTTAGTCTTTTTTCCTCCTTTTTCAGGTTGCGACACTAGACACTAAGTAAAAACAATGGCTATAAAGACAACAGCTATTTCTACAGGAGATGAACAAGTGATCACAAAGCATCTCTCACATCAAGTCTTTCAATCTAGCACATAATGAAAAAAGGCATTTCACAGGAATTGCAAATTCCTATGAAATTCTAGCACATTCAGTTACCTAACAAACTTGCAGAGACACTAGCTGTAGCGTCACATCACCTGACTTCAAGTCCATAATTCAGTCAAATAATCTCAGTTATCCCTTTATAATCACAGGCTTCTCCACAAAATAAATCCAGGCACTGAACTCCTGCTCCATAAAGTCAGCCAGAAACTTCTCTCCTCTCACTGCAGAGGAGATATAAAGTGACTGACTAACTTAGCTACCTGAGAGAGATGCCTAAAGCTGAAGTATAAATACCTCCCCCAGGCTGGGTACTTTTAGGAATGGGTTGCTAGAACTATTAATTAAAAAAAAATGACAGCTCCACATCTCTTATTGCTACTTGCTATTTAGTACACAAGATGGTTCCCCTTTCACCTCCAGGATTTTGTGGAAATTACTTTGTTTTTTCTATAGACAAGAATTTTCTTTTTCCTACATCTGCCCTAACTTTTGCTACAAATTAATTTGAAGAGCTCTCTAGCTGTAGAAAGCCATGTTGGATAGAGAATGAAAGGATCTGGTACATATTGCAAATAAAGATATGTACATGTCACACCAGCCAGCACTCAAAAAAACCTTCTCAGTGACAAATCTCAAGTGATGCAGACCATAGAACAAAGATAGTTCTGTTGTAATGCACAGGTTCACCAACATGCACTGCAGCAGAGATATCCCAAAGACAAACCATACCAAAAGAGTGCTTTCACCTTGGCCTGTTTCCATTCAAGTTATTAGATTACAAGGGGCAGGCCGTGGAAGGGAGGAAATGATGTTTTCCCACATTGCAGACACGAAGCCAAGTAAAAAATCAAGGGTTACACAAAACTTGCTGCAGTACAGAGAGTACACCTTGCAGACCCAAAGCCATGCTCTAAGTACTGGATCGTTCTTCCTGGACCTTCACCTGCCCTTGCATAGTCATGCTCAATGGCACATATTAAACCCACCTTCTTAAGTCAGACCTTACAGTGTTTGCTTTCTCCTCAGAGCAAATTACCCTGAAAGCAGCAAGAAGAAATCATGTATCAGGCCTGCCTCTAAGCTGACTGAAATGAAACAGCAAAACAGGCAAGTATTTCAACATGTACTTTAAGAAGCCCAGGGGACTACTGTGCCTTCTAAAGAACACTCTTTCTGGTAATTTCTCAAGCACAGTGAGCATGATTACCACTCAGCATTTTGTGCATAAGCTAACACCTAGAAAGTGTTAGTCATGTTACTGACATGACTAGTGCTTTGGAGGGACTCTTGAATACAGCTATGTCTCTTGTTGCTTAATGAGGGCTTTGAAAATTTGCTCATCTTGGCTGGTACAAAAAACAAGCATTCATGGAATGGAAACCTTCCCCCTTTAGCTGAAAAGCTCTATGTAAGCTAAAGGTTGTTTCGTGTTTGACACTGTTTAACTAAGTGTAGCAATGAGTGAAGTTTTCTTCCCCTTTACAGAGCTTGGTATTTAGATGTGCTCTCTTTTGTGTTAAAAATAACAAAGGAAGTATTTGGAAGAAATCAGTATAGAAGAGCTGATATATTATTGATAGAAGTTTCAGACAGCCTGCCACTTTGTTTTGTAACGTGGTTGAATCTCAATTTTTAATGAAGCAACCTATGAAAATCTGGTGGGATGAAAAACGTGACCTCTAAATGATACTGCACACAAAAGTTCCCATCAGATAGCTGAACTGTCCTCTTTCACAACCAACCGCAGTTTTACCTCAACTTGACCCTACAGTTTACAGGCAAAAGAGACAATACCCCGACAGGAAAGGTGACATTAGAGAGATGCACAACTCTGAAAGAGGACTGAACAAACTAGCCTTTGCTCCTATTGTGCCGAGTTCCGATCGTGTGCATACTGACTAATATTCCATCCTATTAGAAACACACCTCCAAATTCATTGAGCACATGTTTACTAAAACTTTTGTAAAGAAAAATCCATGGAAATCACACCACCAAAAGTGGTATGCAAAAAGTGCACCAAAAGCAGAAGAGCATGACAAGGAGGTAGGCTGAATACCGAGAAAAGACTAGCAGAAACAGGTTTTAAAACATATGACCGTGGGAATAAGAGAAGTCAGTTCTGGAGCATTTGTTCTTGATGACTCAAGAAAGGAGAACTTTATGCAACTGTTTTTCATATGGGGCTAAGTCTTTGTCTAAAGTAACTATTCTACTACCATTTTGACTGTGGTTCCTTATTCCCTATGTCCATGATAACATCCTCAAACTGCAGTCAAGAAAAACACTCTTCCTTCTTCTATCTCAGTTTTTCCAAATCTAGAAAGAAAACAGAAATAACCCTCTTTCATTCAATTCTAATTCTGATAATGATAATCTGATAAAATATGTGCTTCTGTTTACCAAAACACTAACACTTCCACTGTGAAGACTGGCTAATTTATAGTTACTGCCTTGTGCACAAAATGACATTCACTGGCCTGGAGAAAAGTAACACTGATGATAAAAAGGTGACATTTACAAGGTTATATTCAAGAGTTGGCTACTCAGAATAAGGAAAGAATTAATGGAAATTTTTTTCATACAAATTAATTATAAGATGTGTTCATATGTCAGGGGAATAACTATAAATGATTTAGCAACACAGTATGTAGAAAAGAGAAGGTTAACACACTTCACAGAGAACATTAAGTCATAAATACAGCCCTTTATACAGTAAAAACATTTTTTTGTCCCTGGCATTCATGAATCAACTCTAATGAAGGCAGCAGCAGAGTCACACCTGCAGATTCCAAGAGAGAACTGGCTATATGTGGCTCTATACCTGCCCAGACACACTCTCTTTACTCCACGTTCTCAGAGACATCATGGGTTGGTATCATAGTGCAAAATTGCTGATCTGCCTTCAATGTAATTTTTAGCTTTTGAATCAGCACTTTTTAACTCTCTAACATATATTATTGTATTCCTTAATGGAAACATACGTTTCTATATTGTGCCAGTCTGTAGAGAAAAATCAGAAATAATATAGAACATACACTGGCACTTCATAGCTGAAATTATTAAGGTACAATGACAACACACTGTAACTCTCCCATCGTATAATTCCTGAGTGTGAAAAGGTATTCCTGATGTATTACTCAAAGAGCATCATTTGTTATCAGTAATCGCTTCGCAACAGAAAGTAATCACTTTCACAATGAAAGAACAAGGAAAAAGGGAAAAGATAGAAAGAAAAGGAGTGGAACAATACTTGTCACTGGGGAAAAAAAAAATAAAAAAGAAAATGTCAAAATTAGAGCCTTTATCTCCTCTGAGTTATACTACTGTAAATCCACCAAGAGCAGAGGGACTTTTGCTGAGTGTTGTATTCAGAAATCACCTGGCTCTCCAAAGTGACCTACATTCAAAGTCATGCTTAATCACAAGACCCCACTTCTTGCCAGGCTTCTGAACTCAGCTCCAGCAGGATATCTTTTCTTTCTCCAGTTTGTTTTAACCACTACATTTATTTGCCTTTTTGGTTGGGATTCACAGCCATCCCTTTTTAAAAATTAAGCACCAAATTAAAACTCCTGTTTTGCTACCTAGCAGAATGGAAGAATGACCTTGTGATTAAAAGGGCTGGACTAGGATTCAAAACTCTGGGTTTACTTCCTCACTTCAACATGACATCCTTGAATGACTTCAGACAAATTGCTTACCAAATCTCTCACCACTTCACTTTCTTGTCATAGAACAGGGGTAAATTATATCATCTGGGTGGGCATGCCACTCTAGCTGCACTCAAGACAGTGGCAGGATGCAATAACGACTTGGATTCCTTTCCTGGAAGTCATCTCACATACCTTGCTAGAAATCTTAGGCCTGCTACAAAATCGGTTTATATGATTTCCTTCAATCAGAAGGATATAACATTTACAAAATGGGCACTGGAGTAAGCTCCTCAAACCCACTGGAGGAGGCAGAGCCAGATGCTCTGTACACACAAAACCATTTGCGTTCAACCACTGCTCTGGAGTGATAGCATCGCTATCAGAGTTGGTAGTGATTGCATCTGACTACAAACATTTTGGTTTTAGCAAGGGACCCCACTACTGGATATGACCCATTAGTATTGGAGTGTTACAGCAGCAAAAATCATTTCAATCTTACCAAAAATGGCCCCAAAGGGAAAAATCTGTATTCCCTACAAATCTCAGTGCAAGTTTTGGGCAGCTCCTGCAGTCTGCATGCCCTTTGCAACTGATACAGGGCTGCCTCCCAGGACAGTTTGTGGTGGCACAGACTACAGAACATGAGCAAGGCCTGCATGGTGAACAACGCTGCACCAGAAGCCTGGGGTCTGGGATTTCCTTCCCCTCCCCTGGTACTTTTAGAGGGTTAATTTTCTCACAATCAGATATTGGGACAATCTAGAGTTTCAGGCCCACAGTCCGCCCAGTAGCTTGAAGCAAGGGAGTTAAGCATGATGCCCCTGATAATTTGTGTGTTTCTCATGCAGTTCTGTTTACCTCAGAGAATAGCTTAGATTCATGTGGTGGCTCATCTGTTTGTTTCCCAGGAGTGTCCTCCTCATCAGGTACAAATGACTTGTTGTTTCCCGTCCTGTCTGCCTCCTTGGTGACGGATAGATGAGAACCGTTCCCTGTGCTCTGGGACTCTAATGTGATCTGGGTCGAGCTTGTGGCAGGCGGGGGTGGAGTGAGAGGAGAGAAGTGCAGGGACAGGCAGTTAACACTATGAGAACTAAAATCTCTTTGTAGATGAGCGTGTTTGTGTGCATTTCCAACCTAGCTGCAATTCGCTGCCAGTTGCTTCAGCATCCCCAAGTCAGGTGAACAATGGCTCAGGACTTAAGCTGGCAGAAAAGAGAGATCTAAAAATAGTTCTTTGGAGGGCTAAAATCAGGGGGAGGGCAACATTGCAAGAAAGCATTATTTGGTTGGTTTTAGTAACAGGTTTATTTGCTGCAAAGCGAGAAGTCACTATCTTTATTTTCTTGGACTGCAGGAGCACTCCTGAAGGCCTGATTCTACCCTCCCTCAGAGGCAAATGGGGAGCCACCAATCTATTCCTTTTCCTTACTTAATATTTACAGTTATGCAACATATTAACAAAGTCACAATCCACTGGATTACTGGATACCTGTCTCATGAGAGAAGATGCAATCATATTTATAAAGCTAGCCTACATTCACTTTTTTCTTTAGAAACTCATTTTTATAGGCAGTCTTAATTTGTCAGTTACACTCAAGCGGAGATCATATGAGCACTTTTTCTTTTGACTGACATAGTTTCAGATGCCCTGAACCCCAATCAAATTCAACTCCATGCACAGAGAAGCCAAGTTTCATCAGGACTATGACTGAAATCATACATTTCTGGGAACATCACAGTTTCTACAGAAAACCTTAAATTGACCCCATTTCTGTCAAATCTGGATAGAGATTCATCAAAAAAGTTCACAGACTCCTTAACAAACCCAAGTAAAAGCTCAGTCTTGGCTCTTAATAATATCCACAAGTCATTCTGCTGACAGCAGAGGCAGTAGGATTGGGATCCCAGTTAATTAACCTCCACATTTTACACTGTGCAGAAAACATTTCACACAATTCCACTTGTCTCAATCAACATGATCAATTAATAAACGCTGGTCTGGGAAGATGCTCCCACTGGATTTTTGGCAGCATCTTTGGCTTGCCTGCATTCTCTACTTGCGTGCCTGGAAGGAAATCCTGGTGATTTCATTTTCATCTTTCTCTCCTTCTCAATTTGAAAATAGAATCTATGATTTTCCATCACTTCCACTTAGATAGAAATATGTTGTGAAAGGTAATTTTATTGCTGAGAAATAATCTTCCTAATGTCAGCCATTATTTCACTCTCAGTGTGACAACTAGGGTAAGTGTTGGAAATCACTGTATGTTTCAGCTAAAGTATCTTGACAACACAAACGAAGAAGAAAAAGGTAGTCTTTTTGTTAATGAAAACTGCACTGTTATTTTGGTCTATAATGGAGAGATTCATGTAAATGATTGCCTGTCGTCTATACCAAAGAAAAATAGAAAAAAAAAAAAATCAGCAAGCAGGAGAAGTAGTTTCCTTCATCCTTGAATTTGCTCTTATCATCTTTACTGTAATCAGCCCATTCACATTTTCCCTCTGATGTAGTGCTCATAGGCTCCTTTGGTAACATAAATCAAAATCCATCACCAGACTGGGGCTACTAGCTTTGAAAAACTAGGGAGACTACTGAAATTTTAGCCATTCACTGTTATGAGTAAACATTATTCTATTTATAGAGCTACAAGCATTTTAGTATGTAATATTATACAATAAAGCCATTCTAGCCCATGCTTCTATCTCTAGCCAAACCACCTGTATGTCAATTCATAGTGGAGGATTCCTTGCTTTGGGAATGGAGGGACAGATGATATCTCCCACAGCTTTCATTCCTCAGGGCTCTTCTGGAATGCCCCTTCCTCCAGTGCACCTACAGAGTAAAGAGCTGTCCTACTGTCAGCATTGCAAAATTCAAGTTCAGATACAGGAGGATGAAACATGTTAATAAAGATGCATTATTTGATAGTTTTAGCCCAACTTGAAAGTTGAATAAAAACAACATTTTTATTTTTCATAGCTGGGTCTCCACCTCCATAACTTAGTGAACAAGGACATTTTTGCTAACTCCCTAAACTAGTGTTCAATTAGCTTTAGTAATCAGGTCTGCAAAGTCCAAGCAGCAGAGGGGGTTGTGAGAAAACTGAAATTGTAAGTGGACTGTCAGCGGGTAAAAGAACTCTGCAGCATCTTCAGTAAAGATGCTTCAGTATCTTAGACCTCTACCTACTTCCTACATCAATTACTGTTTGCAGCAATTTATTTAGGTCTTAAAATTCTAGGTCATAAGATCTGCCCTTTGCAATCATATTACGGTCTTTTATATTCATGCTTTGCATTCAATGGAGAATTTCCGATGAAGTTTTTTAGTTTGATTTTCCAGTTATCCAGAAACTCCAGATAGTGTTTCAGCAGATGGAATATGTGAAATTTTTGCTTCTCAAATTTATAGATTGAATCAATGAATGCTGGCATTACATTTAGGAAAGCTTACTCACACAAGCAGTTTTTTTCTAAGGGAAATAGATTCATTTAAGAGGGAATGAGCAAAGAATTTGCCAAATTGGTTGAGAATTCCCTGAATCTATTCCTGGTATAGATCTAGCTTGCTTTTCACTGCCTAATGAAGAAAAAAAAGCAAAAAACAATTCAAGGACCACTTTTAGAATTTTAAGAGATTGAGGGACACATATTGATGGATGGCAGTGACTCACTGCATTGCAGTTCTGTAGAACAGCAAGAAGTCCCCAGGCCCTTGAGTTCAGCAAAGTGATCCTGAGTTGCCCAGTGGGGAAAAGATGGAGCAAAACTACTCCGGCTTGGCTCCCTATCTAACGATGCTGCCAAATATAACAAACGATAGGACAAGAGAGAATGGGCTTAAGTTGCATCAGGGAAGGTGCATTAGACATTAGAAAAAAATGCTACACTGAAAGAGTCATTAGGCATTGGAACAGACTGCACAGGGTGGTGGTGGAGTCACCATCCCTGGATGCATTCAAAAAATGTATACTCATGGCAGTTCAGGACAGTGAAAAATACTGGGCAGTTCTACCAGGTGAGACAGGGAAACTAGGATTTGTTCACTGATTCTTCTTAAGCTGATTTCTGGGTTCTCTTTCTTACATGCAAAACAAATGGAAACCTTCTGAAAAACCTTGGGCAACAACATGGAAATATTTTTTCACCTCAGATAACTCTATGGGGAAAAAGTCCATAGTGCCTTACCAAGACATTTACCCCTTCTTATGTTTTACTGCAGCAGTACTAGACAACGGCCAGGGATCTTGTTACCCTTTACCAGCTCTGTAGTCTTTTACCCATCAAAGTCTTGCCTCAAATTAAACTATACTAATTTTAAAAATAAAAAAAATAAATAAAGACAACCCCTTCCTCCAAAGCACATCTCTTTCCCAACTGAAAAATTATGAGACGTCTGGTAGTACTGAACACAGTACTACCCTTCCACAGAAGTGAACATTAAGAGGTCTTCCATAAGCTGTCAATCTGCTGATGCCCAGAAGATTACCTAAGGGCCCTAAAAGAAGAAGTCTGAATTTCTACCTCTGCCCAAACACGTACATGGCTCCTGAGCTCAGGAGTGGCCTAACAGATAGGGAATTTCCCATAGAAATAAGAAGTTAAATCAGAGACAGGTAAAGATCCATGGTTTGCCTCAGGCTATTTTCCAGCAACAACAGGCTGCATCTGTAGGGACATGTATCTAAACTGGGGGAGCCTTCATAACAAGGCGGCACAGGAAACCTCCACTGAAGTAGGATGTTTGCAGATGCACTCATACAAGGCCCACCGACCTGTCCGTACTCCACAGCCTGGCTGGAGCCGCTTGCCCAGGAATGAAGACCCTCTGCTCACTGCCTGCATGCACACAGCTGCCCACCTGGAGTCTGAAGGTGGAAATGAAATTCATTATTTCCACTCCCTCAGGCTTCCTGTCCCCTTCTACTGTAGGCAGCATCCTCATTCCCATGCCAAATGTGCTGCTTCCCTCTCTCCTCTCTGATCCACAGCCTTTTGCTCTCACCAGTCATTGCAGGCCAAGGAATCAGCCTCAAATGGTGAGGCAATTCAGTCTTACCACTAACTTTTCAGCAGCAGTAATTTTAGGGCACATGCATCACTGAATAGACCTGTGAACCAGGAATTATAGCTACAGACAGAGCAGCATTGACCCCTGCTTGTCCACACATCACAGCACAGTTCCCCTGCTGGGGGAGAGGGAAAAGGATGATCAACCTGTGAAACAATACTTGCATGTGATGTGCAGTGATAGGATGGAAAGCTCTGAATTTTCACCAGGGGCGATTTATCAACAGTTTCCAATTTAATTGCTGGGAAAGTAGAGACCAGGTGGTCAGCAGGTAACATAACAGCTTGAGCACTGGAAACATGGGCAGCATATAGAACACCACTGCTGCCTTGTGCAGAGCAAGCATTCCCTTCATAAAAATATCCACGTTCTGTCCTCTTCACCATCAGGAGTATGGTTGGAAAATGGGCCATAAAAATACATTATTTGAGGAAAATGCAGATTTAAAAGAATAACATCTTTCCAGAGACCTAAAGAAGCTGATGCCTGGCCCTGTCACCCTGTTACACATGACTGATGTTAACTGCTGCAAACAACCCCATTCACACCTGTAGTGAAAAATGCAAAACAAAGATTAATAATTTTTCATGAACAATTATGGCAGAAATTTAAACATGAATTTGCTCTGCTTTCTATTAATAACAAGATAGGAGGTTTAGGTGCCCCAGGCATTCTTGGGAGGTGTATTTAAACCTCATACTCAGGCACTTCTGTGTAGCAAATGTTAAACCAGCATGGACAAGGACTGATATATTCTGTACAGGAAAGTCCTTAAGTACTTAAGCCAGCAGTGGAAAAGGCTTTCCCAAAAGATATTCACTGTTGAGATTAAGTAGTATTTCTCCAGGTTCACATTTTAGTCAGAACTGTAGTACCAATAATCAGAACAAGCCTTTATAAACTGAACAGAGCTAGAAATACTATGGGCAAATTTTAGCCCTCCTATAAAATTAGATAAGAAGGAAGAAAGGACAAAGAGAATAAAGGCCTCATCCCTCTTTCAAATTCCATGGGAATTAGGCACCCGGCACCACACTCTGAAATGTTTGGGATTTTTTTCCAGCTTCTTGGGGTTATTTTTTATTACTTTTTTTTTTGTTTGGTTTTGGGGTTTTTTTTGTTTACAAGTTGCTGAGGACAGCCAGGGCAGAGCAGTTTTGTTCACACAGAGTATAGCAAAACCTCTAATACCACCCTGCCTGTCTGAAATAAAAATCTATTTCTGCTCAAGATCTTTGCACTCAGGAGAGGTTACTCAAGAGCACGAGAAGCACTTGCCTGTGCAAAGGACTAATCCCAGCCTCTGACACCAGCCAACTCTTGCAACCCCTGTCAACTCAAGACAACCTATTGTTTTTGGCAGCGCCTGCTGGCTGGTGGCACTTGTTGGCAGCCACTCTACGAAGACTCACAAAGAAATAAACCAAAATATAGCCTATATATGATGGCCCAAAACTCTAGAAGGGTTTGGGGGTCCTTTTTAGAAGCAAGAAGGGGGTATAAGGGACAACTACTCACTATCTGTTTATATAAAACCCAAGCTCATGCAGTTCATACTTATCCACATACAATGGAATGTAGCTGCATCTGTCTTTTTTCATGAGGCATATTTATGTGTGGGTGGATAATAGGAAAAGTGATGGGTTACTCGAGCTTGGTAACAGAATACTTTGCAGGTATGGCAAAAAACCTAAACCACAACTGCCAAGGTCAGTCTGCTCTTCCTCAGAACAAAGTCTTTATAGGCCACCCAGAGAATTAAGAAGCAACCCACGGTGTTTGGCACCTACATGAATACATAATGGAGAGTCTATTTCAGGAAAGGCACCTAAGAAACAGGGCAGTGATTTGGGCTGGGGACATCTGGGTGCTACTGTACTCTTAGCAGCTGAAAAAGTTACAACCTGCTCGTGAATGAAGAGTGACCAGGAAAATAAAATAATTTTCACAGTAAATAATTTACTGCAAATTATTTGCTCAGTGTCATACATGGGCTTACCTGTTCAAACCTTACAGATTGGCCATACTTTGTGGTCTTTGCAGAGCCTTCACATTCACTGACACAACTGTTGTGGTTTTTTTTGTTTGTTTGTTTGGGGGGGTTTTTTGTGGTTTGTGGTTTTGTTTTTTTTTTTTTTTTATGGTGGGGTTGTCCCCCTTTTTTTCAGAATCAACCTATTTTTTTTGAAAGGAAAATAAAGCAAGTTTGAAGGAAGGAGTTTTCACATTCTTCTTCAAAAGTCTGTCTATGAGGAAGAAAAATCTACTTTTCAAGACTAAACTTTAACTTCAAAAAGGACTGTTGACTAAAACTAGACATTTGCCTACTTTCTCATGCTAATGTCCTGTTTATAATTGACACCTTTACTGCCTACCACTATATCAATTTCACTTCCCCAGAGAAAGAAAAACCAGATCCTGTGACTAGTGCGCTGGATTGATAATCTAGCCTAATGCTGACAGATAAATGCACTAATTTTCTTCTGTGGTTGGCTCCACATTGCGGAGTAAATCTGCTTCTAACAACTGTCTCAATAGGCTCTGTAACCTGTCCAAAAGATGATGTCAAGTGCTACAAGGGCCTAGGGCTAGTATGGCAGGTAAGAGTTACCAGTGGGATAAAGTTACAGGTGAGGTTTTGAATGAGAAGGTTATTTTAAATGAAAGGCTGGCTGGAAATACAGATTGCTGTTTGAAAACAGTTGAAAGAGTAAAGGAATAAAGAGCACCTTATATAATTTTGGGCTCTACATCTTCAATATGAAAATCAGCATGTATTTATCAGAAGTGAGACAAGGTATATCAACCCCCCTGGAAACACAGTTTGCATTTCTTGCACTGGGCAGCAGTTCCCAAGAAAGTGATGTGCCTTGCCCTGTCTTGGCTGGGTTTTGTGGCAGCACAGACTCTGGGTTCCCATGGAACACCAGGACCATTCCTAACTCAGGGGCAGAGTACATGCCTCAGCAGTGTTTCCTGAGCACTGGAGGGTACTAGAGGATACTTATGCCTGCTCCTGCCTCCTATGTTGTGGGGAGGCTCCAGTGCAGGCTTTTTAATTTAGTTTCAATGAAGGGGCGGGGGGAAAGGGAGAAAGGCAACAGAAAACATTTTGCCCCCTTTTTTTTTTAATTCCATGCCAAATATTTGTCTCACTTCTGGGAATGTCAGCAGTAACTGCAGAGCCAGTAGGATATCAGTGTTGCTTTGCCCATATTGGTTTTCTTGTTGAATTCCGGGATTACTATGTTGGTTGCTACCAATTTATAGCACTTCGATGTTCATTTATCATTTTGACCAAAAGAGCAACTTCGGTGGACATTTATTGATTCCCTCTTTGGAAAAGATCACAAACAATAGCTTTTTAAATAAAAAGGGTCTTTGGGTTACATGGATAACCCTGGCACTGAGGGATATGTCTCTTACTCTGCTCTCATGTCAAAAAAGTTGAAACAGCTCCCACTCCCCTAACCTGAAACAAATATAAAACTTCATTTTAATCACATCTTTTTCTCCTGATTTTTTCTCCCACCTCCTGACCTTTCCATGTGAAGAGGATCACGCAGAACATTTCTGCTTTTCTTAGGCTAACTTTTGCTCACTTTGAATAGCACTTATATAGGTCAATAGCATCACTTCCCCTTTTGCCCCCCTCCCCATCACAGAAGAAATACAGGATCTGACCTCTTTAATGTGTCAGCTAACAGGATGCTTTCTTGTTTGTTTATGGTGCTGCGAGTTTGATATTTAAATGAAGCAAAATATTCATTAGAGGGACCGACTTTATAGTCTCTGCTTTTATTTTCTTCTTTTTTAGTATATATTTGTACAGCCCCAAGAACATCTGGCTCCGAGTAAGGCTTCTTAGTACTATTTCAATACAAGTAACATCATCAGCAGGAGTACTCTGACCAGACTACAGGATTAACAAAGGTAGGTCTACTCTCATTACAGAATACAAGGAAAAAATATGCCATATTAACAGTGTGTACTACAGCATGTGCATAAAACTCTGTCCACTATAGGTAAATTTCATTGATACAGAAAAATGACAAGAAGCAAGCAATGTGTGAGCACAGTGGGTCACCAGTTTGGTCATATGCTAATATGTTCTTGTTATGGTCACAAGTAGGCATTAAAATGCGTGTAGGAGGACACAACAGAGAAAATATTCCTTGATAGAAACAAATGTTTACATATTTAATGTGCTTCCTGAAATCTTCTACAGCAATTATCCTTTTTTTTTTTTTTTTTTTTCCCCTTCTTAATACCCCTCTTTCCTGAGCAGAGTAAGCTAAAAGTTTTGGTAACGTTTCAGACTGGCTGTTTATCTTTTAATTCTGTATGACTATTCAGTGAACCCAATCCTGCTCCTATGGAAGTCTAATGAGAGTTTGGGTACTGCATTCCCTGGGAACTGAACACAGCCTTCAACTACTGACTTTGTAAGGCTTCAGCCATGCAAATCCTGCTGGCACAAGTAACGCATAAGAGCAAAAATAAAAATTCTGCTTCTTTGAAATATTTAACCATGGCTCATTTGTTAATACAGTAGTTGAAAGGTGAAAAAACACACACTGATTATGAAAAGTATGGAAACAGGTATCATTTTTTGTACTGTAATGCCTTCACTAGCTGTTAGCTTTGAAAATACTTAGATATAAACCAATTTTATCCCAAAATAGAGTCCAAAAGAAAGAATCGTCAGAAACTGGAACAAATCTTGCATTGTGCTCTATGAAATACTTGTCGAGATTTTTCACTAGAGGGCACTGCCACATCATCACCAAAATGCACTAAGGACAAAGGACAAGAGTGGCCTGGTTGTTTAACTTGCACACTCTGCACAGGCTGCGTTATGGTTTGAAAAACAAATTTTAATCTCATCGCAGAATTATTTTTTTTTTTTATATTATTGGGAGATCAATAATCGTCCATATTATTAAGCAGTTAGTACCCAGAGCCTTCACACCAAGAAGTTCTGACTCTAGGCTGTAGAGCTCATTAAAAGTAGTCTACACTAAGTTAGCAGTTCTCATCGAAACAATTCAAGAAGGCTGTATTTGGGAATTACGCTTCTGAATTAGCACAACAAATAAGGAATAATATGGGGCATAAGGCAAAGGAAACTTACACTTGGGCTGCTTCCTTTCTTTGTATTCAGTGCTGCTCACAGGCACCCTGCCCAAATGAGGTTAGGGTAAGAGCCGAAACTGGAAATCACAGAGGGAAAATAAGGAGAGAAATATAAGGAAACTATGCTTTTCTCCCAAAGAAATGCTACTTGCAATACTATGTGATAATTGCCTAACTGCACTTATTAAAATAAACGTGCCTTACTGAAAGGAAGGCGCAAAAAGATTTAAACGTTTCGTGATCAGGGATATTTTTTTAAATGTTTTCTTTGCTGGGTATGTAATGCTTGTTCCACTCAGCGTTAGAGGATAAAATACAAATGAAGGTTTTCTTTCAATGCTTCTGGCTGAGAGAGAGCACTGAGGTCACTTTTAAGGTGACTGGTTTTTAGTTTGAAAATGCTGGGTCCCCTGTTTCTCAAGAAACTCTCTGCTTTGTAGTCCACTGCTATGCACCTGAAAACTTCCCACTGACTTCCAGGGGAAATTTGGCTGCTGAGGAATGCAGGATTGGGCTCTGGAATGGCAATTGCATACAGAGAACTTAAGAATGTGCAAAAATTTAACCCTTCAATGGTGGTAGTCACATGCTTAAAGCTATTCATGCATTAATTACTCTGCTTCATATAGAAGACAGCAAGCAACGCATTTGTTATATTAGAAAATTTTAAGGGGGGAAAAAAAAAAAAAAAGGAGGTAGTCTGGGTTTTAAAGAAACCATGTGGTTCACCCAAACATCTAACTTCTTAAGCCCTCATCTGATCTAAATCTGAATTCTGAAAGCTCTTGAAACTTGGCATCTCATTTAGGGTACAAACCAACTCCCTTTAACCAGATAAGAATTCATCCATTTAAAATTGCAGTTAGAGGCAAGACCAGGATTATAAAGCCCCACTAAATACCCACACTGTGCTCTGAACTCTGCGAGTACTTCATTAGTGAAACATTATTGCTAAATTTAATTTTTAAATCAGTTTATTGCATTTATTAAAACAGACCTGCTTATGGCATCCATCAAATGGAATGGTAGCCTTTTAAAATGATCTCATTTAAATGGGGCTGAGAGAAAAGCAGAGGTGTTTCTAACTTGAAGGCCTCCTATGTCAGATAGCAACTGACATCAACAAAAGTTCCTTGTAAACTGTAGACAAAACGGCAGCAAATCAGGTTGCCTATGCAGCCAGAATGTCTGAACTCTACCAAGTGCTTCTGAGGAAAACAGCATCAAGTCCTGATGTCTTAACTGGGAAGAGAGTCCAGCAGCTGAGAGGGGATCTTGTGGTCATCAGATGAGCTCCCAGCTCCATACTGTCTCACTATAATTTTTCATTACAGGAGCAATAACAGACCCTTTGGCTATGAAGAAAGTGCAACTCCGTTAATATTAAGAAAAGAAGCCGAGTCCCAACCCCAAGGTTTTGGCAATTTTATGTTCTCCTATTATGGGTTATGGAAACCTAGCCCTGTGCAGACAAGTTTGGTAAGGGATGAGTGAGCAGAATGCAATGTCTTTCCTAATATAAACAGATTATTTTGCATTATAGCAGATTTAGGAATGTAAAATGTTCACTCTGTAGCTAGTTAAAGGCTTACCATAATTGCTCTACTACTGCTATTGCTACAGGATTCCCTGTCTCGTCTGACTGGTGGATGTTGCTTGGCTTCCAGGCTCTTTGCAAGGGATTGCTGGAGACGGAAAGGAGGAGATCTGAGGACAGATCCTCCATACAAAGTGCCACAGACATTCTGTGTTGTACAACAGTTCATAACTCACTTAATCCAGACTGAGAACACACCTTAGAAATGCACAGAATCCAAAACATGAAAGGGAGCCTTCACCTCCTTCCTTTCCAGGTGAATAGCTCTTTGGGCTGCACAAGAATATGAGACAGGGAAAAATGAGCCAGACTGAAGCCAACAGCAAAATGTCACTGTATGTCAGAGGATTTGGAGTTTTCATCTGAGACAGTACTGGTTGAGCACTGAAAATTGAGTAATTCTCATTGCCTGGGCCTGCATCTCAAAAAGGTCGTCTCAGGCCCAGCAACAGAGCATTCATCTGGGACAAATATGTTTCTGGAATAAGAAACCCAACCACTATCTATTATGTACCAGTGAGCTACTTTGCAATTCAAGGTCAAAACTCTAGCATCAATCTACCCAAATATTTTGTGTGAAAGACAGATGTAGGTACAACTTTATTTAGCAATTCATACATCAATACAAGACCAACCCCAAAAAAAAGCAGAATCCAAATGCTCCCCAAATTTGGACAAGAATTCTAGTGTAGGCTTGCAAACCGGTCTGCATGTTCAAATGGATACTCAAAGACAACCTGGCTTCTTTTGTGAGAGAACCACTTTCTTAACTCTGCCAGCAGTGCTTCAGACTGTCTGACGTTTTGTGTGGTATCTTTTTTTTTAAACACAGAATTAAAGGGGGGAAAGAAATTCTTAACCCAATATGTTTAGGGCTTTTGTTTTGGTTTTTTGCAACTTTTCTATTTCTGAAAGATCATCAAGTAATCTGTTGATGACAGAAGGGAAAATATTTTTAAGCAAGGAAAAACATGCTACTACAGTAAAACTGTGTCAGATTCTATTAATTCAGCTTTTCATTGTCTGATATTTCCAGGCACAGTGGGCTTTTTGGTAGACCTCTGAGCTCTGTTTTCTAACAGAGGCATAGCACAGGGCCTGTCAGGAAGAGGCAGCGCTCTCATTGTTATACACCTCAAAGCGACAATATAATCCTCATGCCTTCAGAAGGGCCAGGACTGAACCCCAAAACAACAGCCCTGTCTTCCTTTAAAAGGTTGAGCAAAGCTCAGTCAAAGCCTTGTTAGTGCAAGCCTATGAATTATTCCTTCATTGAGTGGACGATCACACTACATTAGTATCATGGGCACTTTCTGCTTTGTTAGCAATACTGAATTCCACTGCAGCGCTAATGAAGAACCAGTCCTCATGCAGGACATGCTATCTACAGGATGCATCTATTCTCTATATTTGCTTTCGGTCAAGAGCGTTATGAGATTACTAACTGGAAAACATTTAAGCAACATTTAACAACACAAGGGGGAAAATGTCTCTTTTTCAGGGAAGTTGCATGAACACACAGTAACATAATCCAACACAAACAAATGCATCTAGTCCATATTAAGCATCTGTTTTGGTGTGTGAGCCAAGAAGGCACCGAGCCTTTTACAAGGCAGTGCTGCAGAAGTTGGTTCTTTATCTGTAGAGGCTGCAGCAGGGAGAGATTTTGTCAGTCCCTGGTTCTATCCACAACAAAGTTCACTTAAGTAGCACAGTTTACCTGTTGGATTAGGTTAAACTGGATCATTTCCAGATTGCTATCAAATTTCATAAGTAGCAAAACCAAGAATAACAGCAGGTTCGTTTGTATTATTTTGGAAGCATCCCATGAGGCTGAGGGCAAGCCTGGGACTCATCAGGCAGAGCAGGTGATTGCGGCACATACCCGATTACTGCACACTTTGAGGAAGGGCTTTTTGCCTGGTGTCTCCTCCCCCAGCCCGCATCGTAATCAAGCATAATGACATCCAAAAGAAGCAGGAAAATAAATCACATTATAGCCAGATGTGTTGCACTGAATTAAAAAACAGTGACCCACAAAATAAATTTCCTGAAGCTAACTTCCAGTTCAGCCTCAATATCTATCTACCTGAAGGAACATCTAAGATTGCACATTCCTTGATAACAACAGCAATAGTGAAACAAATTATAAATCCTCGTGGAGTGAAAAAATAGAGAATCTCATCTCTAGTTATATCTCAGGAAAAAAGAAAAAAAAGACAAACAAACAAACAACAAAAGAACATAAACAACCCTCTACTGTTATTTTAAATTTCAGAGTAATATGAATTCCACTTTGAATGCCCCAAGAGTAAAAAGTGTAACTGGTACCAATCAACCCATCCTATTCTATTGTCCCTTTGCCCAACTACTTTTGCACAAAATATCCAAGTTCTTCCAAAATAAAATTAATTCTGAAACTGACCCAAAGCTTTCTGAAATCATGAGGGTTCTTTTCATAGATTCTGAAGGTTTTCAATCTGGCCTGTTAAGTGAGTCATTAATAATTTTTAAAATTAGAAGGGCTGATTTAGCATGCAGTTAAGGATTTGAGAACACACGGAGAAACCAGTAGGATTTTCTGAAGTCTTCAATGCTGTCCAAGTTTCTCCCTCATTTAGGTCAGCAGAAGTCCTAACACTGAGCATTCTTTAAAACTCCTTCTACTTAAATTTAGCCACATTAATCCTTCAGTACTAGAAAAAGACTACCCACTTCCATATAGGGGCCTGAATCTTTTCAATTTACACATGAGTAATGTCAGATGCTTACCAGTCTTGGGGGGATTATTCCTCAGTGTCCACTTCCACAGTATCAAGAATAATTTAGAGGAATCCTGTATCAAGATGTGCTATTCATCACAGGCTGCTTGCATATATTCCTCCTTACTGCTTCTATAATACCCCTTGCTGTGGATGACTTGGGTTCATTATATTCCAAGCCATTTCTTTTTTCTTCATTACTATTATATCATTATGTGAAGAAAAACTCAATAATAATTTTAAATAAGCTTGTGTATACCACTTCATCAGTGCTGACAGACAAAATGTCACATATTTCTTCTTTGTGAAGAAGTTACTATTCTCTCTCAGTTGCATAATCCTCGCACAAAGTAAGGAGTATTTGAGGGTTTGTTTAAAATGATTCAGTTTCATTATACTGCTACAAGTGGTGCTGACAGCAAAACCACTTGCTTGCTTAAAATAAAATGAAACATAAAGGATTTCTTTTCTTGCATATGGAGAGTTGTGCAGGCTACCTTATTACCTTTGTCAGTTTTACACAGATAATCTCACTAACTCAAATTTCACTCCAATTGTATCAACTCAAAAATAAACTTCCAGTATTACTGCATACAACATTTTAGATTTTCCTGTGTTAGTAAACAGTTCTCTCTCCTGTTTGTTACTCATTTTATGATGGCTAAATTCTACCTTGAGAGCAAATTTGTCTTCCTTCTCCTCGATCATAGTCTACAGAAATCCAAGAAGCAGAATTTTGTCCTATCTTGTCCAGGACACAGATGAGTTTGAGGAGTCTACCATTTCTTAAAGGAAAACCATAGAAGGGAATAATAAGAAGAAATCCTTTCAAACTTCTATAGGTAAAGAAAAAAGGTGCTCAACTATTCATGAATAAGAGAGAATGTTTTCTTCAGTGGCTGCCCTGAACATTAAAATAAAATATTTTATCTTGCAAAGGAGGAAATCTCAGCCCTGGATATTCCCTGAGGATGCTAATCTCACTTCTACCACCACACCAGTCAAATAGGAAGAGATCAACATACTGACATGAAAGGGGCAATATGTAAATAATTTTTAAGATGTCATACATGCAGACCCAGCTGCTCAGCCATTACAGTCGTTAGTATTTGGCCCCTTGCCACCACCTGACAGACAAGCAGAAAATGAACCATAAGGGTTAAATGACATCTACTTATAGACCAAACTTGCTAGCCCAAGGCATACTGCAATGGTGGTCAAGAAAGCAAAAGCACAGGGAACTAGCCTTCTACCTTGCAGCAGGAATATGGCAAGTTGATCATGAGCTAATTCCTCTTAATTAGATGTTCAATAAATTGCTCATAAAAACCAGAACAGTTCTTCTGCAATACCACATTCTTGACATATAACTCATCTGGAGGGGAGCAGGGAGTGTTTAAAGTTTTATTAAAAATATGTGCTACATAGATAAAAATCCATCATCCAGTACAACAGCTCTCTTCTGTCTAATACCCACTCTGTCTCACAAGGTACCTTTTGCAAAACAAGCACACTTTTGACTAAGAGAGAAGCTGGGCTACTAATAACACACATTACATAAAATGCCATCTGCATAGGTTGCTTGGTTTTTTCTTTATTTGATTATCATTTAATCTTGTATGCAGCACTTGAAAATCTGAACAAAATACTTCAAGGGAACAAAGATCATCTGGAGAACTTTCCGGGAGACTACGGAACTCTGCATCTGATGTCCTAGGTTGTATAGGAAAGCCTCAGAACTAATAAAACCCAATAGGTTCTTACTTTCTATCAGAAAACATCTGATCAGAAAGATCTTATCCTGTGCACACTATTTCATACAATACCTAAACTGGCACTCTCTGCCCATCCCTTCTGCAGGTTTGGAACAGCACCCAAAGCACTGATCTCATTCTTTATGTGAAACAAAAGTGCAATATAAATTCAAACTCCAAAATGAACCCCATCAGTTCAGGATTACAGGAGAATGATGTTTCTTGACCAGGCTACTCTACTTTTCCAGATGCTCAATTATATAAGGCTATTAAATAGATAAAGAACATTCAGTTCACAATCACAGTCCCAGGTTACAATGGAAGGAGTAGTAATACAGACATCTGATATCAAGAAAGGTACACACGGGTAACAAGAAGGTGTGCTCTTGTGCTTACATGTCCCATTCATCACCTATTGAAGAACACTCACAGGAGATAAAACATAGGCTTCTTGTTAACATCAAGAACCACTGAGTTCTCTGCGCCTCATCCTTTCCTCTCCCTCTCCCATACAGCAAGGCAGACAGGCATGGATGCAAAGTGACTGTTGATTTTTAAAGCCAAGCAGCAAGTCACTGCCATGTGGCTAGGAAATGGGTCTGAGATAACACTAAGAAATGGGTCCAAGATAATACTACAGTAACTGGAAAACCCATAAATGAGGCAAGCTGCTGCTTCCTCTGCACAGCCAGCTGGGCCCTCACACCTGAAGGGCTGGTGCTGGGACAGAAGACAGTCTATTTTCATCTTAGCCCAATCTGAGGAGAGCTATTTCTACCAGTAGACCACAGTCTGTCAGGGACACTTTCCTTACATAAAGGGAAGGACAGTCCAGCTGACTGAAGGAACCAGTGAAACCAGAAAAGCTGCAGAGTAGACAGTGGAAAACACTGCAGTGCCTCTGCTGCAGTAACTGCCAGCTACATCTAGGAGCAGTAAGAATGAAGAGATCCTATAGGACCAAGCAAAGAGGCTTGTGTGGGTGGGTTGTGATTGAAAAAACAACACTACACATGGTAATGCTAAATCTGTTCTGGAAAACATATTCATTTGTTATTCAAAAGTATATGCACAGCACAGTAAATATGATGTAAATTAATGCCCATTTCTTAATTTCACCATTAAAATATCTAGAACCTTGTAGTCCCAAATAATTCAGAGCACAGAATATAAGTAAATGTCAATTGTCAAATTAGGAATGTATCTGTAGCCATAAAGATGTGACAGACATTAGTGAATGAAAGGCTACAATATTTAGTCTCTTGAAAAACCTGTTTCCTAAGTACCCACAGGGTCCAGAATCACTTGGACATATGAAAGAAATATACAGAAGAAACAGAGCCGTATTTAATCCTCATGTCTGTGACAGGCAGAGATTGTGAGAGGAATGCTCTTATAAATAAAAGGGACCCATGTTGTTAAGCTTCTCTCCTCACTCCAGGCCAGGTAAATCTCACAAGAGAAAAGTGTGTGCTTTCAAAGTGCTGGAGATTATATGAAGAACCAGAGAAAAAACTACACTGTCCCAAAAAGATGCAAAGGCAGCAAACAGCACTAATGTTTCTGTGGCTGCAGAGCCAAAGGCAACTTATCCTCTCTCATTATGACTGAGTGGGATTGGTTCATATAAACTTGGGATGTTCACGTACGAGGTTATTGCACGACCTCTGATTCATGGTAACTGTCTGTGCATGTGCTCTAAGCTTGCAGCTCAGGTAACTGGAATTAGCTAATTCCTCCCTTTCTTTCTGAGCAGAGGGCTAAGCCAGCATGAATTACTTCACATTTTTCAGGAGCTAAAAGCATGCATGTAAGATTGCGGTAGGCCAGCTAATTTGCAGGAAATGTTTGCCACATATAAGCTTTCACTTCTGTTTATGTTTTGGTTTCCTCTTTAATACTGACTGGAGGATATTTCTTTTATTTACATCTTTACACATGTTAAAAAAGAGTCCTTGGCACATATATGGAAGGAATAATCATGGCCAATTGATTCTAGAACATTTTTTCCAGCTATAGCACAGATGCGAGACAAGATGCTACTTCTCCCTCAAATTTTGCCTTTTTAGCAAAGGCAAATGACTGCATATTCAGACTGTGCTCTCACCTGTAGGACGTTCTCTCTCATCATCTGGGCTTCTCCTTGGTTGTGCTCAGCTATGCTTCACTTCAAATCTGGATTTGCGTTATGTGCTCACTGGGTTGATCAAACTTCAGCTAACCATGCCAGACCATCTCTCTGCTTCTCATCAGCTTCCCCTATTCCACCAAGACACTTCAATGCTGCCTCAAATCAGACTGATTTCCAGTGCCAATTATATAGCACATTGATGGCAACCACCTGCCAATGCTGAGTCTTTTGGTTGGTATCTGACAGACATTGGATGTGAGGGCCTATGCTGTGCTTGAGCTTGGGAGATAGATCCTACCAGCAGGACTCTGTCACCACTTAAAGTTTCATTAGCTCTGAATCATCTGAATAATACTGCTCCACAAAGCAATTTCTAAAAACAGAAGCTCAACATTTAAGAATATTCTCCCCAGGCTAACATTATAATTCAAATTTAGCTTCTTTATGATCTTTTTCATTTGTGAATCTGAAAGTATTGTGTAAAACTGGGGAAATGGAGACAAGAAAGAAGGAAACCATTTCACCAACATTGCACAGAAAGACAGAAGAAAATCCAGAAACAGGAAGCATAAGTCTTGCACTTGCACATTCAAAGTTACCCTGACATGTCCTACCTACATACCAACAAAAGTAATATCTAAAATTAATTGCATCTCAGCTGCATGTGGCACTAAATTAATAAATTGATCATAGAGAAGCTTAAAGACATTTACAAATGCATTTACTTTTTTTCTGTCCAGAATAATACGTGAATTTGAGTTGCAACCTGTTCTTTACAAATTTCTATGTCTAAAGCAACATTCAAACGATTCTTTTCTAACATGTATGTATTATAAAGAAAGATTCTCATCATATCATAATTTAAAATTAATCCTAGAAAGACAGAAGCCAGGGGATTCACTGATCTTCTAGTGCTCTACAATTTGTGGGCAAATGCACACAATTATATTACAATGCTTTAATATAATAGAAAATGCAGCTTGAAGATACCTTAAAATAAACCAAACTTGACTGTGCTGGTGAGCTATTGTAATAAAAAATTAACATGTTTGGAAAAGTCTGATTTGCATTACACAGTGCCTGTAATCAAATTACCTCTAAATGTTATGCCATGTCACACTGTGTTTGAGATGTTGCTGTCAGAAACGCATACATATGCTTTGCAGTTTGACTCAACCTGGCTTCCTTTTAAACGCTCATGTATGCCTCTGAGCCATTCCAGCCAAACGGGGGTAAAATACAGAGGTTGGCAATTCAATTTCATTCAACCTTTCAAGAAGGAAAGAGCAGATAAGCTTTGCTTGTTCGTGTCAGTGATAATATTCAGTGCAGACTAAATCTAATTCAATAGTTTCGCTCCCGCTCTCTTGTCACATTGTCATTTCCGAACTCGGTCCCCCGCCACCCCCTCCCCACTCCAGTTGCGGCAAAACTTTCCAAAGCGCTTAACCCACGGCCAGCTCCCCAGCGGGCACTGCCACGGTTTAAAACCAGCCATGGGTTTTGAGTGCAGAGACAGCCTAGACCAGCTCAGGTGGCGGCTGCTGGACACCATCTCTGCTGACCTCATTGCAGCCACAGATGTTTACTGCACTTTTGGTGATCTGTAGAAAGCAGAGCAGTAAAGTAGGCCAGCTTGCGGGAAGGCTGTTACCCACAATTCATGGAAAAATGCCGGATAGTTCCCACTAGGTTGTGGTCGGCTAGGAAACGGCAACTTATTAATCTTGTGTCAGAGGGCCAGCTGCAAGCCTGGCAGTTACCATATTTCACCACCAACTCCATGTCTGGACAGCCATTGTCTTTTTTATGAAAAACTCCACAAATCAGCTGCTTTTTTTCCCCCTCTACGTGCAGAAACGGAGCTCGGGGGCTGAGGTGGCTCTGGCGCATCATCCACACGGCGGTCAGGTTTGCTAATTCAGAGCGACTGCTTAGTTTCCAACTTTAATGATATTCCCTCAGCATATCACTATGGTTGCCTGGCGACCGGATTTGAGCTAGGCCTCTCATTTGATTCCCACACATCAGACCCTGAAAAGCACTTTTTTTCCTCCCTCTGCTTTTGATTCTGGCTCCTCTGAAACCCTTCCCCCTGCGGTGTCGGTATGGGTGGGCAGCGCGGTGGCAGAACAAGGCCAGGGGTGACGGGAGGCCTGGAGGCTCCTGGTCACACATCAAGGCCTGGAAACAAAGCCGCCAGGAACCCTTCCTGACAAACACAAATTCCCTTCAGAAAAAGCAAATTTGGTCTTCCCTTCATAGCGTGGGTGTCATTTTAAGACTATCCTTAGACACTTTACTAAATCTGACGCTTTCCATTGTTTTTTGGGCCGTTTCTCACAAAAGGCTTCCTATTATCAACAAGTTTCTATTGGAGTAAGCAAACAGCTTGTGAAGGTCTGAAATAATCTAATAAGCAATGGGCTTGTGTGCTTTATGTACCCATATCTTTATAGGATACAAACTTTGTTTGGATAAATAATTTTCCACTTTAGTTTGCTTAGTTTCAATTAAAGTACCCTTTTAAAATGAATGGTTTTGCTAAGCTCTACACCCTCCCCCCAGCCATACACACAAACTTGACAACATATAATACAGCCATAAGTACATTTTTCATAAGCTGTTCTAGACCAAACAAAAGAATTTTTAAAACATTCTGTTTCCTGGTGCAATTACAATTCTGATCAATAAGACAGGTACAAGGGTGACAATGACTTTCCTATTCTTCTCTTGGCTACAACTGAAAGTCTTCACAAAGTTAAAGGATTAACTTCACTGGAAACCAGATCAGCTTACATCAGCCAGAGGTTTAGACCTGAATCTTTAATGTGTTGTGGGGAAAAAAAAAAATTGTTAGCTATAACAAATATTTGTTAAAGAGTTCTATGAACAAAATGCAGAATTATTTCAGTAACTAAAAACATAACATTCTAAAATAACATAAGATGGGGAAGAGGAAACAACACTAGGTCTATATTTAATACATAAATAATTTTCAAAGATTACCGTTGAGGAAAATGCCATTGGCTGGGTAATTTACTAAAAGTTGATATGAGTACAACAGAAATAGTTTAAATACAATGTGCAGCTTCTTGTTTGCATGAATTTCAGTTCATTCCCTTTACAGCCTGTTGATGGATATGAAAATTCAGTTATTTGTGATAAACCGCTACTTAAATATGTACTAGCACTGAGCGCAGACTGAATAGGGTTAATGGCAACGCAGCAACAGCAGGAGTAGATCAAACCTTGTTAGCCTATATGCTACCCAAATTGCCTCATCTTTTGTACTGATTTTAGTCTTGTGATGTTTAGAGATCTTCAAAAATCCCCAATTCCTCCAGTTTAGTTACAGAAGAACCTTATCTCATTAACTTTTAAAGAACTTCATAGACCTTGTGTTTGAAGAAAATGTGAAGTTTTTCAAAAAAACCCAGACAACTGAAAGTTCCTTATGCTTAGAGGTTTTGTTTCAGATATTTCCCAATTTTTCATAAAGCTTCCACGTTGCAGGGAGGGACACACAGTTTCTCTATATATTATCTCTCAGTCC
Organism: Megaceryle torquata; assembly: GCA_024611175.1. NCBI lineage: Eukaryota > Metazoa > Chordata > Aves > Coraciiformes > Cerylidae > Megaceryle > Megaceryle torquata. The sequence continues at coordinate 48,869 of JANIJG010009835.1, forward strand.
TGACTACCCTGATGAAAAATATTCAGTTTTAACTTGTCAGTATCACGATCCAGGATAAGAGTGTGTTGGGCACAGACTGTCCTACCTCAGACTAGAATTGAGTTGGGATGTGCAGTACCATTTGAATATTGCACAGTTAAAAAAAAAAAAAAAAGTAAAATTATAAACCATGTTAGTTTACAGAACAAGACCAATGCAGTGCATTTTCAGAGGGTGAGGTTTCTCTCTTTCCCTCTGTCCTCCACTGGTACCTCACTTGTCAGTGATGTGATCTCACTACAACATACAGAGAACCTTTCAAACGATTGTCTCACAAACGACTGTCATTCTGTGGTCCAGGCTGAATAGCAGGGCAAACTCCTGGGCATATCTTTCTCTGCACCACAGTAGCAGAAGCACCTCATCCCTATTTACCCTATTGTGGGCTTCCCAATCCTCATGGAATATAGCTATTGTCTCCTATTGTCCAGTGAGTGTCCTAACTAAAAACATTAGGGTTCCCTGGCACCTTACATGTTTTACACTACCTGTGACAATACTATACTATGCCATTTATTGCTTGCTACATCCCCATTTTAAGGTTTCTCTGCTGAGGAGAAATTCAGATCCAGAAATGAGATTTGCAATTGTAAGTAGGTACATCTTGGAAAAAATATTGAGAAAAAAAAGTTGCTAGCTAGGAAATGTATGGTATATGTTGCTAGAACTCCACAGCCATGCAGAAAGGTTTCAAAAGCTAGTAATGCATTTGTATTCTCTGTGTCAAATTGATTTGCCAGGGAGTTGTAGACATATGAAACAAGGAGTTATTTCATGGCAGGCTACTGGTGCAAGCTATCATCTCTGAATGCTAACTCCTATAGGACAGAAAGTAACTTCTGGTGCAGGAGTAAATTCTTTTCAAGTCTATGCTGAGACAAATTATGCTCAGTTACATCAGTGACAAAAGTACCAGGGAATTTCACACTTGTAGGAAGAAGAATTTTGCCCACTGCATAGAATTTCATGGGAAACCTAATTTAAAAAAATTTCAGGGTATTGAAAGGCTTCAAAATACATTTAGACTACACTAGCTCTAAGTAAATGTAGCTCAAATACACCTAAATGTACACTCACATGACAATAGAAAGTATTTAGATGCGTAGCCCCCATTACTATCTGCAGACTTTCTTCTTGGGAGAACAGGTGTCCAATTCTGTGTTAGAGAAGTAGGACTTCCAACCTTTCTCTCCCTCCTTTAATCTAGAGCAGGTATCAGATCCTTACCCTTTACTTGGCAATAACTAAATCTTCACAACTTAACAGGTTTTAAATAAAGCCTTTTTTTTTTTTTTTTTCTTTTTAATCAATCATTTGGAATAGCTGTTATCATTTAAGATCCTCTACCTGCTGCAACATTTCTCACTTACTTATTAAGTTGTTAAGGAAGCCGTTTTGTACAGTACACTCCTGACATGTTAAAAAAGAATGTTTTCAGATTAGTGTTCAAGCTTCATTTTTCTTTTTGCTGAAAGTTTTAATTAATACATTAAATACATTGTAGCTGTGCAGATGGGTAAAGGAGATATCTATTTATACATTCTATTGATTCAGTTATTCTAACATTTAGTACCATTATACTATACATGCAACAAGAACATGGTGCCCTTTGAGAATTGCTTCCATATTGTTGAGTCTAAATTGAAATACACACACACAAAATCCCATCTGCGATAATGGGATGTATACCACATTAAATTACCCTCCCCGACACACTGGAAATATGAGCAGAGCACCCAAAAAGTGAATTTGCCAAATAAGTGCTTTATCTGAAAGCTTTATTCTCCCCTGTTTCAAGGAACTAAGACATTAGCATCATTTAAATTTTTGTTGTTCTTTTGCTGTGACTCAATACAGTTTTAGCTTTGGCTTTTCACCACAGAAGTTTGGTATGGAAAACATACTGGGGACTGTGATAACAAACTTTCTATTTTTCTTATCTGTTATTTAACAGGGTGGCTTCCAGTGACCATTGGGGACTGGATTTGATAACCTGAGGAAGCTCTTCTGTTTTCTATAATCCTAAATTAAGCTATCCATGGAACTTTCAGTTGTCTAAAAAGCCTCAACTATAAAAAGGACTTTTACCCTTAACAAAAATGTAATCAGAATTTCAATACAAAAATGGACATCATCAGCTTCAAAGTTGCTCTCTCAAAAATAAGGAAAAATAGTTCTGGGCATACTATCTATATGTAAGTATGTGTTGCTATATGTGGTATATTTAGAGTTCCAGATTTCAGAAAAACTTCTGTGTTGACTGATAGAAAATAGAACTGACCAACTACAGGGACTGGAGAAGTAGTACATCATATTTCTTGCATCAGAATTCTTGTGTTTTAGTAAGAAAGATAGGTTAAGAAACTCTTTGTCTAAAACATGATTTTTACTTTGACGTGATTCGTTTTAGGTCACAGAAAGTTTGGCCCAATTTCCACTGAATTGGGATCCAACCAATAATGAATCAGAAGCAGAACCAAGAATAGATCTAAGGAGTTCTGACTCACAAGCCACCTCTTTCTCAAAACACCCACTCCCTCCCAATCAGACAGACGTCCCTTGTTTCTAAATAAATGCATTTAGCTACAAAATGGATTTATTTATTTTTAGCAAAAATTGCTCAGTGACAAAATTGTCCATTCAGTTAATGACAAAATACATTTTGTTGCATAAGATTTGCACTCGTGCAAAAAATTGCCCCTCTTATTGTAATTAATGTATAGATTGGAATTATAAGACATCAAGAGATGCTGGTGTGTCACTGTCTGAACACCCCATTTCTCTTCTCCACTGTTCTTCCACTCTTTTAGAACATGATAGTATATCTAAATACTATGAAAAGTCACACACACACACACACACAAAAAATGGCATTCACTTTACTTCAAAATGCAAAAACCAGTTGCCCACATCAACCCAGTACAACTGTCACCCTCCTGTGGCAGAACCAGTTGTCATAGAGTCAGCTACATCCCTGAGCTAACAGAGCTTGACCTTTTAGTTCAGAGCATTGAGGGACTTATGTATCTAGAGAGAACAGTGCTCCTGGGCAATCAGATTTGCTATAGACAACCTTTGGCAGAACAATGGCATTACACAAGCAAATGAAGAATCAATCCTGAAATGGTTCCTATTCCTTACTCACTGTGGTTATCTCGAGTGAGAAATCTTTCATCTGCATGTGTTGTTAAATTAAGATCTGTGAGTGATGCACAGAATTAAAATGAAGATAAAATTATCTCACTGTACTTTAATTATCTCAATTATCTGCGTGAATAGTGCACTGGCTGCCCTGATGCAGAACCACCTCTGATGAACAAGCCACTCTGGATAAAATAAATAGCAAGTGAAATCACTGCATAAAATTTGAGAAGAAACTAATCCCAAAGATAAAAGACATTTTAATTTCCTCCACTCCTCCCTTTTCACTTGCATATTCTAGAGCCAGAAAGAAAAATACCTTACCTTGGCAAAACCCTAAAGTTCTGTCCTAAATAATACTTGTATATTTAAAGCAGAAATGTATTATAATAGAAATCCCACAGAAAAAGCATCCCTTCCTAACTGTCAGTTGCAAAAGGGTTTGGAGTGCTTGGGAAAATTTTGAATGAACTTCCAAAATATACAGGAAGCCTTCTCCTTACCTCTGCTCTTTTCTGGAATATTTACAAAACAAAATAACCTTTATTATAGAGTCATGGAGAGAGAAAATTACTTGCCCCAGATTTGTGCCAGAGCCTGGCCAGTACCAGGCCCCTAACTGATCAGTCTCCAGTCCAGGTCTGTGGACATTCTCTGATTTACCATGTTTTCATGTAAGTAATAGCTTTCCACAGCCTGCTCTAATTCCTAGTGGTGACTACTCTGTCACTGTATGATGTGAATGAATGCGAAAAATAATACACATTTTATTCCGTGGCTACCCAGTATGGATTTCATTCAGCCTGGGTTTGTGTATAATTCCTGTTAAGCCTTCACAACACCAACACTCAGAGAAACTGTAACAATGGTCTATTTTTATGTAGTGTGGATATAGAATGCAGATTAAATGTATTTAATACACAGCCTAGTTTTGATCTCCTCACACAAAATGTTACCCTAAGTCAATGAAATTTCATTGGACACATTCAGGACTAGTCTTAAAATATTTAGTTACAAAAGGAAGACAAGTCATGGTACAGTGACAGAATATATCATGAAGAGAGGAGGTTTCACAGCAAAGGTATCTTATCACCAAAATAAAACTGTTATATTCTCAAGACAGGCTGTGAATAAACAAAAACTTGAACCAACATACTTCTTGAGGGAATATTTATTCTTTATGCCAAAATCCATCTCCCCAGATATCTGGTCGCCTTGACATCTTCTGGTCAAAACTAATCTGTAAGCTAAAGCTTTCTATCTATTACTTGATAAAAAACTTAATCTGGAAGAGATTAATAGGAAACAAGGTATGTCAGGATAAAACTGTTACTTTAATTACACATAACCAAATTTACTGTCATCTTTTACTCAATAGGTGCATGGTCACAGAGAGGTTAGCAGTGCATCAACTGGACAAAATTCCTAAATGAGCAGAGATTGCTACAGGCAGAAGAGAGAAAGTTCCTGCACCCTTTCTATGTGACTACGAGAACAAGTATACATACAGGAAAAAGCAGAGGGGGAAAGGGAGTAGGGTGTTATGTGGGGGGCGGTGGCCCCAGGTCAACATGCTGCAGGCAGATCCGCACAGAGTATACAATGCATGAACTGGTCAAGGCAGGACACAGGTCCAGTGGGAAGGCTACTTCATGAATCCTCCTACCTGTCTCAGGAGCTGCAGAAAATTCAAAAAGACTGCCTGGATTCAATCTCTACACCCTACAGATAACATATTACCAGATGAACTAACAGTGAGAGGAGATCAGCCAATACATAATATATGACTAGCAGTTCTAGGGTGCTTGCTATAGCTCATAAGGACAGTAAGCAGAACTGGAAGCAACACGCACCTCCTTATGGTACAATGCATGGAAATGTCTTTACAGGAAGACAAACTCATCGTAAGAACATCCTGAACCGAATGGGCAAGCACTGCAACAACAGAGATGTGCAGGACAAACTTAATAACAGAGCTTCATACCTCAAAAAGCAGGGCACAGATGGTGGATCCATTCAGGGCAGCACTGAGGTATAGGCCTCTTAGAAATAATAGTCCCATTTTAGGCTTACGTGCTTTATACAAACAAGACCAAAACATTAAGCCTCTTCCATGAATCAAACTTGAAATACAAAAATGGGACATGAATGTGGCTGAGGTTACAATTTAAAATGGTAGAAAGTCACTTTGTGCAGAATTTAGGAAGACAAGAGTTTGAAGCTGTTATGCTCCAGTGGCTGAGATTACATTTTTAAAAAGGAATTACTGAGCTTACTAAAACTTTGCAAACTTCTGTTGTCTGTGGGTCATCTGACTGGTACTCAGCAAATAGTACTGAGGTTTTCTTTTTCCCACTTTGTAAATAATGAATGAATAAGAATTTACTATGAAGTGCAAGATTAATTTTCAGAGACTTTACCAGAAGCCTTGTAAGTCTGAAAGGTCTTTTTAGCTGAAGTCTTGCACACCCATTTCAGCACCAGTCTCATATTATAGACATTTCTAAGTTTAATGTAAGTACTGATTCACCATGTGCTGCAGTAGGAATCAATGGGAGTTCTGCCACTGATTTAAAGAGAAACGAGACTAGATAGACAAGCATATCTTGGCTACTATTAACATGATAATAGAAAATATAAACCAAAAAAAAAGCCTTAAAATATTTGATAGCTTAGTTAATAGTATTTGTATTTATAACTATTAGCCTTTAGAAAACAGATCCCAGAATGACCTCAAGAAAAACAAATTCTCTATACAGCAAGTTCAAAACCAATTTAGTTAGTATTTTAAACAGTCAAAAATAAACTACTCAAAACACATTTCGCTTTATGTACTGTAATATTAAAACTGAATACTTGCATGGGTGCAGTCCCTCTGTCTTTTAAAGTAAACACATAACCACTGATTAAAAAAAAAAACCAAAAACTATCTAAACATGCTGAGCCAGCAGGGGAACTGTTTGCTGCAGTGGGGCTGCCCTGATTTACAGTCACTGAAAATGGGGTCCAGAGTCTGCAGCATTGTGTCTAATCCACGTATTTCCACAGCCTCCATCCCAGAGGGTTTTGTGTGCACCAAGCATCAATTCCACAATTTGTGTGGGTTACTCCCAAACACCGACAGCGCAAACAACCTTGCACCATCCCAGCAGCACAGGCCCCACGCTGTGACAATGCACTCTTGTCACAGAAGCTGCCACAGACCCTTAACTTCGCAGCTTCGCACTAGCAGGTCTGTCTGTAATGTGGCTTGTTCCCTTGGCTGTCCCCAGGCAGCTCTACCTCAAAATGCCGATGGACTGATGTAAGCATTTGAAATGAGCTTGCTCAGGATTGCCTAGATTAGCTGTGTTGCCAGGCTCTAGCCACTCTAACCCCCTTTTCCACTTCAGTGGGCTGAGCTTTTGACACTCTGAAAAGCACCATTTAAAATTAATTAAAGCTCCTTATTTTGTACCAAATCTCACCACTACCAACTCTGTTTATTATGTTTTATGCAGGATGCAGGGTTCCAGTCAGCAAGGTGTCCTGGGCTGTGCTACCAAAACTCACAGATGAGGAGATATTTGTAGGGTAAACAGGATGTGAATGGTGTTTCCACAGGTCATAGTTTTTGCACATATTACTGGACTCCTCTAGTGGAATACACATATTACATTGCAAGGCAAGGCAAACTTTCTGGCAACAGCTTCTTAAGGAGATTTATTATATTATTTTTACTACTGTGCACAACATTATAAAGTTTTTCTTGGGGCATGTGCCAAGTGAATTTTTAAAACAATTTGCTATGAACTGTCACAAAATAGTTTAACACACGTATGATCAAGCCAACTATTTTCCAGTCTATTTGCTACAGCTGATTTATGAATATTTTTTTAACAACTGAAGACAAATATTTTCTTTTGGTTTCCTTTTACATAAGATCTTCTGCCCATCTGATAAAAACAATAAAGGAATCTAAAGATACTTTTACAGCATGTTTGAACTGTCACCTACAAGATAGCGTAATGTAGTCATGTAAATTTGCGGGTACAAAATTTTATTAGATGGCTTCTCATTGTGAAGGAGATCACAACAGTGAACTAATCCAGCACATGAAGTGTTCTTCAACACTTCATATTTGGCAAACATCAAATTTCTGAACTATCCACCAAAATGTAAATGGGATACTTGATATTCAAACTAACAGCAGGTTGTCCCATACAAAATAGTGTGCTTAAAACGTTAGGCATTGATTGTATGGCACTCAGCACTTCCATGGTATTTTGAAATATGATGTTGACAAACACTAAGTGGCAAAAATGTAACACAACAGTTCCAAAGTAAAATAGTATAAAAAGCAACAGTTAGAAGCAAACACCACATTCAGAGCGCAGTGGCATGATACCTAATGTAGCCGCTGTATTCATGATCCAGTGAGCTCAGAGGATGCCCAGCTAGCCAAAACAATTAGTGTGACACATCATTACTCATACTGGAGCAGCTTCACTTTACATTATTTTAGACAGGGCAGTAGCATAATAGGCTCTTCAGAGTTTAAAAGCAATAAAAACAAACAAACAAACAATCTCAAATTCAAACACAGTTACAATTCTATGAAATCTTCCTTTCCAATCAAAACTAAAAAGAGGGGAATTTTTAGAAGGAATTTGAGTTATACACAGAGATGACTGCAGAAGTATAAACATTAGCAATTGCTGAGGATTTCTAGAAGTTGTACTCTTTTTGTAGACCCTGCTTTTTCAGTTACAGAGTAAACAGCAATTTATTCTACTAGAGAAAATGTGTCAGAAACTAGCCCTAAATCTTAACTCTTCTGCTGCACAGTCTCAACTTCAATTCACCTATGCAACCATGCCAATTCCCTATTGGCATTATAGATGGGGCAAGGAAAAATAAAAAACAACCCACACATCAATGTACAGAGTTATTTATTTTTTACATTGACTTGTGTAAGAAAACACTTTGTTAGGAAAACTTTCCTTCATGAAGATGACTAAATATCTGTAAACACGTTTATTTCTGCAAGCATGTTTATATCTGGAAATATCTACAGTACTTACTTTAACAGAGTAAGTGACTATCCTTTCATTTAAGACTGCTACAGGATTCTTCTCTGCTTCTAAGCATCCTAACTTGTACAAATGTCCTTGCACTAAATCCACTTATCCATTGTTCTGCCTTCATGCAAACACTTGTACCTGTGCTGAGTGGGTATAAAATGCTTCCAAATCAGAACAGCACAGTTTTATGTACTAGCACCACCATAAACAAATAGCAACACAAGACATAGGCAGTAGAGGATCAGTCACTGAACACTATAGTCCCACAAGAAAGAGTCTTCAGAACACAAACACTGCTACAAGTTCCCTTTTTTACTAGGAGTCTTTCCATACATCTCTGAGAGCACTGGATCAGGCCAATGACAAGTATTTCTACAGGGGATACCCAAGGGCAGAGTCCTAAGAGATCTCAGTGGAGACTAACACAGGTTCAAAACCACTGGCATAGTACAGACTGAACTTCAGAATTACTTCTTTTGCAAACCCAAGTGGTTCAGATAAATAAATTGCAAACAAAATGTCTCTGCATTGTTTATCAACACTGCTGCCCTGTGCCACCTCTCCACCAGGACGCTACAACAGAAAACCAACTTGGTAGTGGAACACCAACTGAAATTAATTATTTATTTTTAATCTGACAAGTTTTGTATCAAAGCGTGCTGCCCATGAGAGGGTAAGAGCCGCATTCTCATAAACTGTCATGCCAATACAATGGAGGGGAAGCCTGGGTCAGGAATAGGTGGACAACAGTTCTGTGAGTTGGCATTGCTCCTGTAAAAAAGGTTACGTGCACATATACCTTTGATTACACAGAAACTCTCACAGTGGGTGAAGCCCTAGGTCCAGTCAACCTTGTGTCTTGTCCAAGAGTCATGCAGACTTTTTTTTTTTTTCCAATATACATCTTATGCAATGCCAGGCACATAACCTGATCTTTAAATTAGCAGTCCAAAACTGTTTTCAGAAAAATCCAAGTGTTGAAGCCCAGTATTTGTTTCTGTGGACCTTTGTGCTGATAAAGTTCATCTATAGCTACTGAAAATAAAGTGGAAGCTAAAGAAATGTGGAAAACTGACCTGGAAATGCCAACCTGGGTTTTCAAGTCCAGTTTCCTGGTATTACACTAAAATCTCTTAAATAAGCCAATGAAAATTCATTTAAAAATAGGCATTAGCCCATTTTCTTCAAGAGGAAAGGTTGTTCTTCTGTTAAACCTGACCAGTCATGGCCAATTCCTGCTCCTTCTCATCTCAGGACTAGTTCTTTACTACACCTCCATTTTGCTTATCTTTCTGATAAGAGACAAAATATATCCCTACTCAAGAAAGAAAAAAACCAAACAAACAAAATAGTAAAAAAGAAGTTTTAATTTATTAGAAATTAATTTTGCACCAATGTTTGGATTTCTACCAAACTATGTTAAGTGCAAATCTTTTGGAAATTAACATCCCTGTGCCAAGGATTGAATCCCACCTCATGCAATTTTCCATCAGATTTTGGGTGTGCACAAAAATAAAGAACTGGACATGATTCTTCAATAAATTTTTATGTGTTCTCCTCAAAGAAGCAAGGGTCCATAGGGTCCCTTCATCTCTCTAGCTAAAAGGAACAGAGACAAGATTTCTCAAACAAAACCACCATGGAATAAAACACTCCTGTCAGTTATATGCATCATCGCCAAGCTAACATTACTAAGTTAGGACCATTTTATATTAAGCAAAAGAAAGAAAAATCTCAGCCTACTAGTGACTTGTTCTTTCTCGTCACTATGCTCATCATAGGCCATCTACAACTGTATGTTACTGCTTTTCAATATAGAAAGGCTTAAGTGTATGAACCAAAGCTGTAACCGACCCTCTACCTATAACTGATCTGTATAGAAGTCTCCCATTGCCTCCACCCCTCTCACCCCCCCTCCCTTACACAGAATAGAAAAAATAAGTATTTAAACAGAAGCAAAGCACCATCAGTGCACACTCTCCTTTCTTGTCAGAATGGAATTGACAAAGGAATAATCCCTTGTTGAGAGTTTTCTCTCTTTCTCGATCTCTTTTTTCCTCCCCTGCTTAAAAGACTATGAACATTTGCTTCCCTTGTTTTCCTAAACAAGTCTTTCAAAAACATCAATTCATCCTGGAGGCTTTAGGAAGTTTACTGATCCTATCAGCTTAATAGCACACTGCTACACTCAAAAGCAGGCACTAGTGCTCTTGACTATTATGTCCTTTTTTAGAGCATGGGAAAGACATCAGGCACTCTAGCACATCCTTAGCTGTGTGCAACAAATTAAATAACAAGATAGTTGGAATTACTGGGACCAGATAGGGTTTGTTGTTTTTTTGGTTTTGGTTTTTTTTTTTTTTCCACTCTAGTGTTATATTTTACTTATTTATTTACATCATCATAAGGAAAAGATTGTTCAGCACCCAGCTGGACCATCAGTTGTACTGTTCAAAGGGAAATCCTTTCAAATGCCAATACAAAGATCAAGGGCTCAAGTCCCAGTTCTGCTCCATTCACAGATGCTGGAAGTTGCCTATTTCAGGAGATTTTGTCCCTTCGAGAGTAAGTATATCATAACAAAAATCTCTAAGTCTCCTAGAAACTGAAAGGCCCAACCCCTGCATTTTGATTCACTATTACTAACAGAATTCAATTTTCTCCCACAAAGGTCAATGAATTTTTTGTTTGAGTTTATTGAAGGAGGAAGAAAATCTAATAACAAAAGCACAATATTTGTGCCCCTCTTTCTCTCCAGAATTTTAGGATGGATATTACAGGTCTTGCATTGTGCCTTCCTGCCCAATCCTCCCATAAAGGTAAGATGGGCTGTTACTGTGTAAGGTTACATGGGATCTGCCAGAAGACAGGTACCATATTTCAACCTGTCACATTTGCCATTATGTAAAAGAAAATTGAAAAGATAATTGTTTCCAGTATAAGTGGTTCAACAGGGGCGTGTCTCACACTGAGACTAATGCCTTCTTCAGCGGCAAGTTCACAGCAAGACTTCACAGCTTTTCTTGAACAAGACAAAAAAAATCTTCACCTTTATCACTGAGGGATGCTACTGCTTAGCCTAAAGGACAATGTCCTACTTTACTTTTTTTATTTAATCTCACAATCATAAACAGACAGTGTTCATGAAATAACATCATCCAGCTGATTAATTAAACAGCCAATAGCTAAAGGAAATTATACTCCCACCAAAGATCAGCATTCAGTCCAGGTGGACCAAATTCTGATTTCATTTCTATTAGAAGACTCTAGTAAAGGCAATATTCTTATGGAGTTTATATAGCTACTGTTGTAAATGGACTCAGAGTCAGACCATACAGATGTAATAATTAAATGTCACTAATGAAGTTTAGGAACATCAGTCTGTTACACATTTGAATTAATATCTGCCTTCAGCTTCTCGGGCTGGTTTCGATTTCAACCCCTTTCTGCTCTAGAATAAGGGAAAACAAGAAACTTAGTTATTAATTTAATATAGAAAAATGCAGAATATTTTAATAGAGAAAAATCTCTTTGGAAGGTCATGCACTTGCTCATCTCACGTCTGTTATAATGCTGCACTAGCTTCATCATTTCCATACCAGTAGGTATGGAAAGAAGGACAAGCCTTAATAGCTTCCTGACTTAGGACTTCTGTAGCTAGCTAATAATTACATACGACTATCCCTCAGACCAGTTTAAAATGCCTGTTTAATTTTAAAGCTACAGTTCAGTAAAAAAATGACAGCCTGTGAAGAGAGACACTTTCAGTGGAATACTGAGGTTTGCTAGAGAGATGCTTTTCTCAAATGGGACTGTAACACTAATAAATACCTTTATTTGGTATCAGTGGATATGATCTTTGTTGTACTCACTGCTGTTTGGTATATATTACATAGGGCCATTTCAGTAAATGATTGGTTAGCTGAAACTGAAAGGGTTTAGAAGGAAGAAACAGATGGCTTCTAACTGAAATTTCCCCCTTTTCCCATAAAACCACAGCTATTTTACATCAAATCTGATGTAAATATTTTATAACTTCAAAGATAAAAATAAAAATTAAACCAAATCCCCTTCAAAGTGTTTAAATATAATAGTGTAAAAACAAGAGTTGATAGTAAACAAATTTTATTAATTCTTTTCAATGCAAAGAGGCGGGAAAAATCAATATAAATTTGAAAATAATTTAAATTAAATTAAATTACTGGTTTTAGCAAATAGAACTCATATTTCACTAGAGTTTGCAGTGCTTCAGCATGTTTTGTGATATTTTCATAAAAGGAAGCGGATAACGAGATCCTGAAAAGGGTTTGGAGTTTGGTTTTTCCTCCATCTCAGACAATGGTTTTAAGAGGCTTTTGCTGCCAGACGTTTTGCCTGTACAATGACAGGTAAAAGAATATACAAACCATGGATACTGCAGAGCATTAATATGGCACTCCATCCAGCAATGTGCCTGTATCTCACTACATTATCAAATACAAAATTATGACTGGCTGGTTTTAGCCAACTTACTTTGTTTTAAAGGGGTTGATCACACTGCAGCCCATGGCACTTGGGGGTCAGGATGCCTTTTTGGGGAATGGGGAAGATCAAGCTTGCTTTTCTCAGGTGAGTGGTATTATGAACTAAAAACACAGCAGTTCATGCAAGTAAGGTAAGTCTCACAAAAATGAATTACTTTCTCAACAGAAAATCTTTGTATTTCTCCCCATCACAGGATATATTTCTGAATAGCACTATGGTATTGAAATAATATAAACAAACATCTTTAGAAAGAGAAAGAAAATACACTTTTTGAAAACATTTGCATAGCGTAACGCTGTGTACAAACCTTCTTTACGGCCTCTCTTTACACAATTCCAGGGATTTGAAAATTAAGAATCTTGATGACTCAAACTCAAGCAGATGCCAAAACTATTCGGTATCAGTGAAATACAGTTTAGAGTCAATAGGATTGGCCATCTAATGACGATTAAGTATGCTATAAATTTAAATCTTTGAACTACTTGTTGAGATTTATTCAGGCAGACAAACAAAGATAACAAAAGTCTTTTGTGTGTTTGTCACTCATTTCCGTTGCTCTGTTGTTGCAGTGTCAAATAATGTCAGTTATTTAAGCACAATTAATGTAATTTTAAATTCTCAACAAATTAAATTATAAAGACTAGCAGCTCAAGGAGGACCCTACCCATTTTTCTTGCACATTTTCTTTTTTCTTCCAGTTTTACAGAACATTTTAAATCAATGAAAGGTTAGTTTCAACCTTAATTCTTAGAACAACAGCCCATTTTGATACAAAATAAATTTGCTTTTCATTAAGTTATTTCTCCCTGGTTTTGACAAGAACCACCACATCTTGGAGTATAACTCAGGAAGATTTAATAATTTTCGTAATATTTGGAAAAGCTAGAGAAGAAGAGGTCACACACCCCAAATGACACTCATCTATGCCAGGATTATTTCTTTTCATGTATGATTGCATGCGTTCATTCAATGCAGAGGTACATACCTTTTTTAATCCTGTACTTGTATGGTTACTAACTTCATTTTAGCAGAAACAGAAGGTGGTGTTTTAAAACAAAAGCCATAATATAAATGACCGCTGAAGGAAAACCAGAGCCTTGATAAGGAAATATACAGTTGTTTTCATCTCCTTAATAATAGGATGTTAAGTCCTTCATTTAGAAATCTCAAAAATTAATTGATGACAAAGAGATTGCCTATCTCTAGTCTTGCTTAATTAGAATGGGATCATGAAAGTTATTCTATAAAAGCACCTTAAATCTGGTCATCTCAAAGAAGAAAATTTAGGCACAATGGGTGGTAATTTATGTTGACTATGTTGAATGTTATATAATTTAGGAGGAAGGGGGTAAGATACTTTGCATTTTGTGAGATCATACCTCAAGATTTAGTACAGCATCTAGAATTTCTTTGCAAGTAATAAAGACAATGATCCATTGTGTACTTCTATTACTAATTATTCTGTAAAGATTGTCCGTTCCAAAAGATAATTAGAAAGGGTGAAACTTAATTCCATTAAACAGAACTCAGCTGGAACATAATGAAATTTTGTTATGAAGTAGTGGACTTTCTTTGAGGCCAAATAAAAAGCTTTTACATTGATGGAATGAATAAGATTGTAAAAGCTCACACCTTTCTCCCCCTGCTTTTTTCCTGCACAGGCAGCATTTTAAAATAATTAGAGTAAGACTGAATTATACTTGCAACAAGTTTCAGTTCTCAGACATTTCAGAAAAAAAGATATTTTCTTCTGCATTTTAAACAGATCAATCTTTAGTATTCATTTTGCAGAAGTCCACAAACCAGGCACTGAATAGAAGAAACAAAAGTGATCTATGTTATACAGCACCAAACTTCCTCAATTTCATAACTTGGCCTTCCAGCTATTACAGGAAAAATAAATAACCCCAGTGCTGCCCAAACAAGCCCCATACAAGGTTCACACACACCCCAAGCCAGCTCTGGGTATGAAGAGACCATCAGGCTGGCTTCAGGTCTTGATCACTTTTCCAAAGTGTCTAACTATTAACATGCTTGGTCAAGTGATGATTTAGCAGCATGACCCCTTGTCCACCCAAAAATAGTCTAAGTGATCCAGTACAGAGCTGGAGAAATTCACCATTTTGCCCAGGCCCTCAAGTTAGCCAGCACTGCTGCATGAAAGGTATGCTTGAAGTAATGGCTAGTAACTTAAAGTAATGGCTAGTAACTGGGCTCAGGTCTTTATTGTCTCATTTGAAGGTCATATGAACCTACTTAATGGTACAAGGCTTATTGTAAAGACAAGAATGACTTGAATACATTAGCAACCCACTTCTTTGAGGCTAACCACTAAACACAATGCAGCAGTAGATAATACGCTTGGGAAAACTCTTTGGGAAAATACATGAAGCTGCTTGAAACCAACTTGCTTCACTGGACCAAGTCCAAACATTACAGGCTTGAGTTTAGCTGACCGGAACGTAGAGCTGCTCCTGCAGTGGGATGAAAACATTTCACACCACAGTTATCATGCCCTGTGACAATCCTTCACAAGAGCCCGAGCCCTGCACACCCATCCTTGGAAGAAGAGAGTCTGGGAAGGAAGAATAGATTAGGAACTGCCTGGCCAAGATGAACATGAAGATGCAGGCAAGGAACAGAAGCAGACTTCTAAACCAGCCTCCTAAACAGCTTGCTTAGCTTCAGCATTATTTTTACCTACCTTTAAATCACCAAATTATATTTCTGATTGGTATCATTAAAGAAGAAGGCTTAGGAAATACTACAAGAGAGAACTTGTGTATTAGATTTTAGGAAGTTTGCTACTGCCTGTCTAGCTTTTATGGACACTGCCAAATATCTGAACACATCCCAACACCCCTGTGGAGACAGGAAACATAATTACTACCTTATAGCTGGAGAACCAAAATAGAGAGAAATAAGTGACTTGCCCAAAGTCCCATCATTAAGGTTGTGCCTTTCTTGACTCTAGGTAAGCATCCTGAGGACAGAGTATCTTCCTCTCAAGGATCACACTTTCTCATGAGGCAATTGCTGGCTTTGCAAAAAAACTCCAGCAGCTCTTTTCCTCACAGTATGCTGAATGGATGTGAATTTATTTTTTAAGACCAATTCCCATTTTAACAGAAAGTGCCATTGCTAAATTCTAAAACTGCAAAGAACTTCAACATACTGTGACCTAATGACAGTGGATGTTAAGAACACATGTGGCTTTTTCGAGCTTTGTGGAACATTCCCATGAAGAGATACTTAGCAAATGCAGCTTTGTGTACATTTCACAGAACTCTGCCAGCGTTACTGACTTTTACCCAGGTCTGAGCCTTACTCCAGACTGAAGTCACAAAGGAAGGGATTAGTAGGACTACACTGAGGCTGTCTGTCACATAAATAGCTAATTAACTCCTGATTGGACCCTGCTAAATCCCCATTTCCTTTGCATTTTATCCATCCTCCACACAAAAAATAGTTCTCATATAGTAGAAAAATTAAAATTATACTCAAGGGTAGTAAAGAAATAAGCCTCTTCTGAACAAAATTTGTTACATCAACAAGAAACAACAGCATATTACTATGTTGCATCCTCTTGAAACTGAGTTGTCATGCTCAAATTATCACTGCTAAGTATGATCCCAAAATGTAAAATTACAACAACAAAAATCCAAGCTGACCTTCAAATATAGCATCTTTCGCTGAATTTTTTACGAAGTAAATTTAAAATCTATATGCTACCTGTTACCTCATCTCAGTAGCACTGGTGTATATCTAGAGCAAGCTGAAGTAAGACATGAGGTGCAGAGTGGAAGTATGACAGAGAAAAGAAAAAGGTTTATTCACATTTGAACTCATCTATTTTGCATAAACATATGGTTTATACCTAATTCAAGGCAATTAGAACTACCCTTCCATTTCACAGGAGCAAGTTTACACCAAAAAGGGGGGCTTTGGGAAATTTCTCTCCACAGGTAAAGTGACAATGCAATAATCTGCCTCCAAGACATTTCCAATAGCTGCCTTGTCTCAAGGCATGTAAGCACTTAGTACATGACCTGAATTTAGTTCTCTTCAATTTCCTGAACATCAGTTTATTGATTTAGTGTATTTGAAAAACGAATAGACTATATGGGGGGGGGGGGGGGGGGAGAAAAAATCTTTTTTCCACATTTTTTTTAAATATAATTTCCTTGAAGTTCAAAATAGAAGAAAATTAAGGAAGTGTATGGCTATCAAAAATGAGACAGGAAAAATGTTAACTTTAACTGTCTACACTGTTAAGCATTTCAATCAGTAGTCATTTTTTCTTTTAGAAACACAAAGCTATAAATTTGTATATCCCAGCTGCAAGAAGAAATTGCTGATACATAATATGTCTGATTTTCTAAAGTCCTAGGCAGCTACCTTGATGTGCTGCACACCCTTAACCTCCTCTGTACATAAGACCAAACCCTCTTCTATATGAACACGTTTACATCACTCAAGTGAAAGAGGATTTAAGAGGTGACAGTAGGAAGGTAACTGTTTTAAGGACACAGAACAAATTGTTTTCACCACATAGAGACAAGTTTTCTCCAGAGCCTTTGGTTTTCCAGCTCAAGATTGTTACTGAACTTAAAAACGTGACAGAATCACAGAATCAGTAAGGTTGGAAAAGGCATCCAAGATCAAGTCCAACCATTTTTCTAACATTATTAACTAAACCATGTCCTGAGGTTTCCCTCCAGTGACATCTGGATAGACTGGAAAGCTGGGTAAAGGCAAACCTAATAAAGTTCAACAAGGCTCCTACACCTGGGGAGAAACAGCACCATGTACTGGTACAGGCTAGGGGTAGACCCACTGCAAAGAGAGGGACCTTGGAATCCTGGTGGACAGTCAGTTCTCCATGGAATAGCAATAGGCCCTTGTGGCCAGGAAGGCCAACGGTATCCTGGGGTGCATAAAGAAGACTGTGGCCAGCAGGTTAAGGGAGGTTCTCCTCCCCCTCTACTCTGCACTAGTGAGACCAAACCTGGAGTACTGTGTCCAGTTCTGGTCTCCCCAGCACATGAGCGACAGGGGAATACTAGAGAGAGTCCAACAGAGAGCTAAGAGGGTGATTAAAGAACGTCTCTCTTATGAGGAAAGTCTGAGAACCCTGGGACAGAGTCCCTGGAAAAGAGAAGACTGAGAGGGGATCTTAGTAACGTTTACAATTATATGAAGGGTGTGTGTCAAGTAAAAGGGGCCAGTCTCTTTTCATTTGTGCCCTGTGACAGGACAAGAGGTCCTAACACAGGAAGTTCCACAGTAACATGAGGAAAAACTTCTTCACTCTGAGAGTGACAGAGCCCTGGAACAGGCAGCCCAGA
The DNA here is from genome assembly GCA_024611175.1 of Megaceryle torquata. Classification (NCBI taxonomy): domain Eukaryota; kingdom Metazoa; phylum Chordata; class Aves; order Coraciiformes; family Cerylidae; genus Megaceryle; species Megaceryle torquata. The sequence goes on from JANIJG010009835.1 coordinate 66,984, forward strand.
GAGACTGTAGAGCTTCCTTCTCTAGAGACTTTCAAGACCCGTCTGGATCTGTTCCTGTGTGGCCTGCCCTGGGTGATTCTGCTCTTTCAGGGGTGTTGGACTAGATGATCTCCAGAGGTCCCTTCCAACCCCTACCATTCTATGATTTTATGAAGCGCCATATCTACACGTTTTTTGAACACCTCCGGGGATGGTGACTCCTCCACCTCCCTAGGCAGCCTGTTCCAATGCCTCACAACTTTTTTGGTGTAGAAATTTTTCCTAACATCTAATCTAAGCCTTCCCTGATGCAACTTAAGCCCATTACCTCTCATCCTATTGTTAGTTACTTGGGAGAGAGACCAACACCCACCTCACTACAACCTCTCAGGTAGTTGTAGAGAGCAACAAGGTCTCTCCTCAGCCTCCTCTTCTCCAGACTACACAATCCCAGCTCGCTCAGCTATTTCTCATAAAACATTCTCCAGACCCCTCACCAGAGCTTTGTTGCCTTTCTCTGGACACACTACAGTACTTCAGTGTCTTTCTTAACCTGCAGAAGTTACGTGAGGAAAGAGGTAGGCATTATATATGAACATAAGAACCAAATTACTAAGAAAGTAAGTCAAACTGAATGCAAAGGTGGGAAACCAACCAAGTGGGAATTTCACTTTCATTTTTCATTATTTATCTCCTCCTCACACTACTGGATATTACAAATGGTTCTTGAAGTCAGAATTACAAAATTAATTCTTCACTGTATGAGGAACATAATTTATAAATTAACTGTGAGGTATGTATGAAAGGCGCTCTCAGATCATTGCTCATATGGCCTAGCCTGTTATCTGAGAGCTGGCAATCACACTAGTGATGTCAGAGGTGTATGAAACCTACACTGCACCTTGGCAAGACAATTTTTTAACTGCTCCCCTCACACTAAGTTTTAGTTAACGTCAAATTCAAGTATATGAATGCCTGTCATGATGATGGAGGAGGGAGAGAGAAGCAGTGATAAAAAGATCAGCTGCCTTCAGAAATTAGGTATTACATGAAATAAAAGACCTCAAGACAGAAGGTCAGGTATCGTCTGTTATTAAGAACAAGCAGATTTAGTCATGGTTCCAAGCCACTCATTAAAGTGAAATTCAATAGCCATTATTTTATACCAACTCTAACCTTCCAATGGATACACCAGTTCTACCACAGTCAGCTTGTTGGAAACATTCAGACGATGCCTCCAGCAATCTGCAGAGACATAAAAGATATGATAGAAAGAACACAAGAGCAGACAGCATTTTTCTTTTTGGTGTTTGTGTATCCCTTGTTTAACAGCTTGGTGTTCAAAGAGTGAAGGAGTAAAGCAAAATGTGTCTGAATGAGCATATTCCTGGCAGTGATATACCCAACATCTGTATGAGACCTTTAGTATGACAGTGGTGCACTCCACAGGATTGCACACAGAGCTTATTTCGAATTATCTTAGGGTGTTTTTGCATAACCTTTTTTTTTATTACTTTTCCCCCAGCTTCACTCCATCAGCACTCCCCATGTTAGAGGGATGTCTGTGGAACAGGTTGGAAGAAGCCAAGCTCCCTGCTATTACCCATTCTCCTTCAGAAACAGCAGAGGTGAAATTCTGGCTTTGTTGCAATAAATGGAACACATGCCAAAAATCTTGAAGGGCAGAATTTCACCCTGTCACGCTGTTCTCTGTAATGTTAATGCAGGCTCCCTATGTATACACCCTTCAGAGGACAGGGGTTTGCAGATGGATTCACAAAAAAACAATGCCAAAGGCAGAAAGGGGAAAGTTCTTCCAAAATCATCTGTCCTTGGGGAACAGTCTTCCCCTCTATAGAGACCCCTTTCACCCTCAATCTCTCCTACTTTGTCCTCAACTCCACTCCTTGCCTAAGATGACAGATCTGCACAGCAAGAACCCACAGACTTTTAGGATCTATTTATTTTGTGCTTCTAAGGTTCTTAGCAGTCTCCCAGCGCTGATGTTTCCTAAGTACAAATTGACCCTTAAGAACAAAGACTGTAACAAGACTTTGAGCATGTGCTATGTGGTTTTAGTATACACTAGAGAACAGAAAGCTCACACCTTGTAATGAGGGAGGGAGAATCACTGCTAAAGAGGAAATTATCCCACAGACACAGAATCATTTTTTGCTGGTTACTTGGATGGTTTGGGTTTTTTTTCATTCTCCGGTATTTTTAAAGAGCCTTTCCTTAAGCAAATAAGAGCATTCACTGATCAGCACCAGTATCTTTTTGTTTTTGGTATACATTAAGAAAATTAAACGGAATATTCTTAGAAAGACATCTGTGCCTGGGGTGACTCACATTTGATCAATCCCTATGAACAGTTCTTTTCAGAGGATGTGCAATTATTTGCTCAGTTAGGCTTAAACTTTTTTATTTATCTAATCACTCCCCTGTAAAGCTTTGATCTGAGCTTCCAAAACGTATTTTTCTAACCACTTTAGCTACATATTTTAAGTCTTGTTGTCTAATCAACTTCAGCCTGCAAAACATGCAATGTCCTACTTAATGCATCCTATTAGGAAATCAAGCTGCTGCATGGATTTTTAGATCTCTCATTTTGCAGCCCTGTGAGCCATTTGGAAGCATCATTAATGTCATTATTCCATGGGAGAAGGAGAGAACTGGCAGCAGAGTGAGCTCTCTACACGGCTGTCAGCTTTGCCCTGCTAACATTTGCAGAGTGACTCAGAGGTGAATCACAGGTTTCTGCAGGTGTACACCAGGGAGAGCTGGATGATTTCCATGTCACAGTGGTTGCAAATGTTTACTTCATTAGTTCATGGGGTTACTCAGCAGTCCTGGCCAGTTCAATTTCTCAATCTTACTGTATGGCAGGTTGGAAAAAAAAAGGGGGGGGGGGGGGGGGGGGAAAAAGCGTTGTTGCTGTAAAAAAAGAAAA
>JANIJG010009835.1:70012-93455 GCA_024611175.1 Megaceryle torquata
GCTTTAGCACTACAGGTCAGAACGATTAATTATCAAAGATGTTGACAGCTGACAAAGGAAAGGGGAGGGTGAGGAATAGAAAAGGAGTAAATAGCAGCTTTTACATTAAAAACACAAAACCAACCATCAGTTTGTAATTAGAAGATCTGAGCAATGTTGGAATGTGAATGGATTTACATGTAGCTGTCATTAAACATACATTATGAAATATTTCAAAGGGTATCTAGTGTTAGGTCTATTATACTCTTTACCATAAGAGTGAGGGGTATACTTACTGTATAACCTTTTCCACAGCAGTATACCCTGCACAAGGAATGGTCCCTGAACCTGACATGGGTGGTTATATATCCACTCAAAACACATTTATCATAAGAAAACTTACAGTGATGTCTCTACTTAGAACTACTTCAACAGCTTCTTTGAAGTCTCCAGACATTTTACAATAACCTTTTGCATGCATAAGGTAGTCACTTGGGATTTATGACAGCATCTCTCATCCACTGCTGCTGGTGTGGCTGTGAGAATTAAACTCCTGTAGCCACATCATCTCCTTACATTTCAAGTTTGTGAGTGCTCCAGCTACCATAAGTAGGAGGAAATTCCTGTGAACAGGAGACCAGGTATCTGAGCTTCTCTACCTTAACTTACTCTAAACTAGATTCCATAAGCCACTTGTCTACCCACCTTCCTAGTCTAAGTTATTTTTAATTTTACAATTTTTTGACCTCACATGAACTTATTCCCCACAAGATTGTGTCCTCAGCAAATGTTATCACTTCATGTTCCTACTTTAAGGTTATTAACATATAAATGAACAAAATCAGGCCTCCAAGGATTGATCCTTAACCTGTGATGTACTATAAATCACCTCCAGCCAGCATGAATGCCCAAGTGTTTCTACCTCCTTGAGCTGTTTGTCTTAGATGTAGAAAATTGTTCTTCCCATGGTCAAGGAAAAGCCTCTCCTCACCTTTCCATAATTTTATCTTGTAGATTATGTTTCCCATAGTTACTATACCCAAAAGACTCTAGAAATCCTAGCCAGATTCTCTCTCCAATACAAAACCAGCAATACACTACAACCAAGCCAGCTCATTCATGTCATTAAAATTGATCAAGCTATCTGATACCCAATGGAAATAAAGACACTAAGACCTAATTTTCACTCAAACAGGCCTGACCAACTCTAGGGGAGTAAAACATGGGCTAAAGATTGAAAGGCTGTAAAGAGAAAATGCAGTTAAGAGACCCACAAAAGCTGAAAGCTCTGTTTATTCCAGGCTTCCTCCACATTTTATGCAAACAGCTGACATCTTCAAAAGATCTCATTAGAAGTTACCCAACCAGAGAGCAGAGTACCATGTCAGCTATGCACTCGGTGCATTATTGTATCAACAACACACTTCCTTAAGGATGCACTTAAGGAAACACTTTTCTACCTAAACTATGAACTTTTGAAAATAGTGGAGGATAAAAATGGAAGCTTGTGAGAAAACAGATACTTAAAACATGTTCTAAGAGCATCCCAGTGACCCAGTAATGCTGTTCTGCATGCTCACATAGAAATCGCAAACAAAATCCAGGGAACTTAGAATCTCTGTGGAGTCAGAGTGTTTCAAGATGAAAATTCTTGTGTAGTCTATTAATAAAACTAGATGGATTATTCTGGCCAAGGATCCTACTAGGTGTCATATGCACATGAAATTAATTCCACAGACACTTGCAGTTGCAGCAGAGTGTTCTTGGTAACCCTGATGGTCCTTTCCAATCCTCCACTCCCAAAAGAACAAGCTGTGCCCTAAAGCACCGGGTAACCAACAAAAAGCAGAGGCGACAGTTGGCACAGACAGATGGAGGCTACCCAGTGGCAGGATCTCACAGCAGGAGGCTCAGCACCCCTCACCAGGCACCACCAGGCTCTGCAGCACCAGCCAGATTGTGCTCTGGGTAGCACAAAGTTTCCCGACTAAAAACAAGAGCTGTGTTCAAGTTACCAAGGAGAAGCCCAGGGGAAGGAAAGCCTCCCTTTCTCCTCCTCAGCAGATACCAGCATTGTTGCAGCTAATCCAGGTGTCTGTGAGCTGTTCTACCCAAGCGGCAAGGAAAGTGTAAGGAGAGAGCTGCTACAGGGATTCTGCATCACAAGTGCACAGTGGTGTGAGAACATCATGCAACACAGAAATCTTACATCTACCTGGGTCTTTAATTTTATCTCTTATTTTAGCATCTTATGGCCAAATCCAGACCCCATGAAAAAAAAGTTACAGTCAGGTGAGGCAGGTACTGAATACAATGCAGACTCACAGTCATGCTTATTTATTAACAGCTCCCCTTAAATGTATCTTGTTTATGGCTTAGCAGAAAAAACAGCATCCCACCAAGGCAATCACTGAATAAATAGCCATTTTCACTCAGCAGCAACTATCTAAAAACACAGTTGAAGACAGATTCTTAAATCCCATTAGAAAATAATAGTTGCTTAATCAAGTTACCATCCTAAAATTGGCACCAAATTCTTTCCAGGTCTTAAATGCAGACAACAATGGCAAGAGAGGAAAGAAATACATTTGAAAGCAGTCAAAGCATGAAGCTGAAACGATGAGAACAACACTGCGCTGAGCTGCAAATCACATGGCACTGCAAACCAATTGTTTAGATATGCTTTATTTAAAAACTATTAGCATGTTATGCTATACTTGCTCAAGTAAACTATAACAACCCTGTAGAAATGAGCATTATCTATTACGAATCCATTTCTGCAATGAACACACTGCCTCCAGGGTAAATGAGCACTAAAGCTTACTACAGCTATAAATATCCTGGTTTTCACACGGCCTGATTGAAAACGATGTAGGTGTGCTTGGCATTTAACTTGGGTAAGTCGTGTCAGCTCCCCTCCCTTCCTCCTCCCCATGCTAACAATGCTGTTTGGCAGCTTTTTCATTTTATCTCACCATAGATCTTTGCCAAAACTTGAATCTGCTCCTGACAGATTAACTGCCACCATAAAAGAAACTGGAGGTTTTTTTTTCCTGGGGATTCTGATTGAAAGGATAAGCTTGAATGACAATCTTCTCAAATGGCCTGGTCTTCTCTCAGGCCCGGGGTTGGGAAATGAGGACCAATACAGTTGGAGAGGCTTTAGTTAGTCAGTAACCACACTTTAAATTCAATTATTTGAACAGTACAACAGACTGTGAGACCAGATCCCCAGCTGTTTTGTAACTTATGTTGTCACTTGCACCTGTGCAAAGTGGGCACAAAATACTTCTAATTTGGCAGTTGGGAATTAGACCCCATATTTACATTTGCTTCCTGATTCCTGACTTTATTCATTAGCCAGCATGTGGTACACAAGCTGATGAATTATTGTTTAGCTTGTTTTGAAAACACATCACTTGCAAACATACTTAAAAAAGATCTGCAATAATTAGCTGCATTTTATCTTCTATGCTAAATGCACCTCTTTGCGCCTTTTTATGTATACGTGCGTACACAATTACATTTATGTCAAATTAAATTTAGTCCCTTATGATTAATTTAGGGTCAAAAACAGGCATAAGTGAACTGTAAAGGCAAAGATTTCAAAGAAATTCAATATACTTATACCAGGTCTCAATTCTGCCTTTGCCTCAAGACACATTTCAGATTTCCAGCACATGGAGGACATTTTAAACTTTGTATTCACAAAATACAAGGAAGATTGTTGTTAACTCTATCCTTATGTCTTGACCAAGCTATGTTAAATTCTCTTGCATTTTCTACAGATCAAAGAACACACATGCAGTTATACTGACATACCAGATCCTGACTGGGTACCTGAACCTTTATCAATTTTTGGTACTGAAGATCCAGCACAAGAAAGAGAATCCTGTCCCTACCTGTACCAGGCATTTTGCCTCTGCCATGGAATATGAGCAAATGGTTCTCTATATATATTTGGATATTCACAGCAAAAGTCCATTTTGCTCAGAGTTCCTACGCAGACAAAAAATATCTTCCAAGTAGTTACATAACTAGTTGCTTCCAGTCTCTGTCCTTACAGTTCATCAGTCTTGTCCAGTATATCCAAATATATATCAGTGCTTTACCCACGCTCATGCTCATCATTGCCATAAACATCACCCCTCTCCTCAATTCAGGCTTTCATTAGACACCTCTCCTACACTCCATCAGTAGGAATATGGGGGGCCCTTCAAGGTCAGGGACCTATATTTTCTGTAAAAAATCACAAACAGCAATACCACTGTATAAATAAAAATTAATAGCATCAGTTTTAACAACTCATCCATAACTGGCGTTGAGAGTTCACTGCAGGATTTTAACATCAGTTCTGTAGATGCAGCCAATGAAACTAACTTCAGGCTGGGGAAAAGATTGATCATAACCATTCATGTAGGTTAATATCTCTAAGCCAGGGATCAGATCATCAGTGAAATATCACGCACATCACCTGAGATATTGGTGCTGAAAAGTGCAGAACTGTAACGATGAACAGGAGGTAAGATATGTATAAGGCCACTTAGACCTAATCCTCTTTTCTTGAAGTGATTTTCCATACACATTTTTTTTTAAAAAGTCACACCAACATAGGGAAATCATTTGCTCTTCCTAATTTACAGAACTAGCATCAAAGTTTTAATTAGATTTTAATCTGAGAATCGAGGAAGTAAATCTGAAATACTACGAAGGGGATGAGAACCTACTAGAATTCCACTTTGTTTTTAATGCAATGACTTTTGGTGTACATGATAGTAAAGACTGAAGTTCTCTAGAGAGAGGCAAACCTTTTAGTAGTACACAAATGTGGTGTTCAACTAAAACAGTAGTATAGCTGCTGTACAATAAATGTGAGTTATAACTGTATCAAGTTGCTCAGATAAAGCACTTCTGCTGAAGAACCTGTAAGGTTCCACCTTAATATGAGACTTGCCCCCACTGTCATATGGCACATCCAAGTCCCACAGATGTGCCAGCTGTATCGCTTGCTGATTGCTCATGAGGTTGTGTCAGTATGACCTGGGAACCCCAGCATTACCATTAGCTAGATTTCTAACCCAACCATACAGGTTGGGGGACATTACATTAACAACTCAGGAATAAGAGAAGGCAGATATCTGTATATCTCGGTAGAGTCAGCTGTCACATCAGTATTATAAGCAGAAGAAAGGATTTGCACTCAATCATATAATTTTCTGTTACATTCTATTCCAAAATGTATATATGCATATGTAGACATTTATGTACAGAAGTGTGTGTTTATACATACATACACAAAGTTCAATGAAATCTGTATGCAATTTCAGTCATATAGTACCAATATCTAGAAGCGGTGTTTGGGGGTAGGGTGTGCTTTTATCATCTTCCAAGATTTTAGCCATTCTCCAGGGCAAAAATCACTCCTAACATATAAAAGGTGACATTATTGTAAAGCTAAGGACTGTAGGTGACACTCTTAAAAATACTTGAAGGAGTTTGTTTGAAACACTTTGAAATGCACTCTGGTTTTCTGTTTTGTTTAAGTTGAGATGGACAATTGACTATTGTGCAAAGGTAGATTGCATCCACAACTCGATATTTGTAAAGCAATTTAAAGGTCACTTTAACAATTCCAGTAATAGTGACCATTAGTGAGTTTGCAAAGAAAACAGACATTGCAAGATAAACCAAAGTGCTCTGAAAGTAACTGCTATTCTTTCTTCTCTATGTTGCAGAACTACCCTTATCCTTGTTGTATCTGATCACCTTCCAGTAGCACAGTAAAGGATGTGACCAGCATGCGTTGCATCTAGGATATTTGTTTCTTTATTTTCTCCCAAACTGCTTTTATGCTGTGATCTTACCCTATCTAGAGTCAACAAAATAATGACAGTTTAATGCAACTTAGTACTCATACACAGAGGGCTATCAATACAGGAAACCCCCATACTACTTCAGGTATTTATTAGACACTTAAAAAATGTGTCTGAACAAGTCAGATATTTTTTAAGAGTAGAGGGTTTTGTGGTTTATGGTGTGGGTTGTTTTTTTCCCTTCAGTTTGAACAACCCCCCACTACAGTTCCATGGAAAGACACTGGAATAATATTATAACCTTTGCTTTAATCCTATAGAAAATAAACAAGACAGAGAATTGCTTATAGTCATCTTCTTAAATGCAGTCAGTAGTTCTGACAGGGATATCTAGACTGAAAGTTTCTGCAAGTATAGTTGCAGAAATATATCTCTAATTACTCAGTTTTTATATAGCCTCTGGTTTCTAGAAAGAATTATAAATGTGACATATGATCAGGACTGCAAGTATTTTTTCAAAGTTGGATTAATTAACATTATCTCAAAACCAGAAAGAACAAAGCTACCAGGTATGTGGAACATTAATCACATCACTAGTAATTAGTGCTACAATATAGAAATAGAGAGACAAAATGAGGCCATAAGAAAGAAGTCTAATCCAACTACAATTTACCAGAAATACTGCAAGAAATAGGCTTGAAATTATGCAATTACATTTTTTAAATGCATAGAAGGATGGGCGGGGGAAACCTGGAAACTCAACAGAATAAGAATGCTTGAGAGAAAGAAAAATGATAGATGGCAAAGTTGCAATATGTGCAATTCAAAACTGTTACAATAACACCAACATATAGGTATCAGAGGGCAGTGTATAAAGCAACAGTATACATCCATAAAATGCATGGAAAATTTTAATCTAACTCATGTAGTCCTTTGGTTATGGGCCTTAGTAATAACAAGATCAGTAAAAGAGCAAAGCACTAAAGCAGGCCCACAGGGACTGGGACTGGTAATCAATGAAATTAATGTAAAGCAATCAATTTTGTGCTCAGAAGCTGAAGTCTGACCATCTGCAGAACGTCATTTTGGAGGATTTCCTTCATATGCAAAGCTCTTGCCTGCCCCACCAACACTAAACTATCCCACCCACTCATCACATAAACAATGAATACACTGCAGAATTTCACTCATGGGAACTCTACCACAGAAAGTAGATGCCAAGAAAAGGACCACAGACTGTATACAAAAAACACATCCATGGCTGCAACTATCCAAAAATAAACACGATGCACCAAAGCACCATGGACATATCTGCTGTCCCCTGATGTTTGCTCCTACCTTTGTCAAATGTCCTGCGGCACCTTGTCTCATTTTCATTCTTTTAAGCTGACAAGTGGTAGAGGTAAGCGTCCTAAAAAATCTGAACTCTGGCAGACCTACAAGGAAATTATTTTATCCTGAAGATTTAGCTTATGCATTCTTATCCATTCTGATTTCTCACACCATTGCTTATTTTGATACATGCACTTTCCTGTATGGTCAGATAGATTCTCAATTTGCATTGCATATGGCAGGGCAATAATGAGCTACAGAAGCAAGAATCACTGCAATAGGTGAGACCTTGTTGAATTTCTTACTAGGGTATATGCATCCTGGGTATTCCTACACAATGATCTTAACTTCAGCAAGTCCAATTATACTGAAGTGTGTGAACTGTGAACAGATTTTCGAAGTACAAGAGAACCTTTCAGGTTCTCAAGTAGTTCACAACCTGATCTTTGCAAATGTAGTCCCATGAATGAATGTTATCTGAATGCATATAAACAGATCTCAACTTAAAGAGATTGTAAAGCTGACTGCTGTGCGTCATTTGCTGTACTCCATTAGTCACCTAAGCCCTATGCATCTGAGCACAGTTTACAGCTGCTACTGCCTCGTACCGTTCCCCGGAAAGTGGCAAGTGTTCTCAGCTGTACACAGTGAACAGACAGGACTCAGGATGAGTAACTTACCAAGGTTACTTTCTGTAGGTCAGTGATATGGAAACAGGAATAAAGTCAATTTCTTTTGCTAGTATGAGACCATCTTTTACCCTCCTGGGATGCAAAGCTGTAATTTCCAATGCAAGTCTGGCTTTCGTCATCTAGACTCTGATTCAAGAAAGCCACAGTTTACTGAACAGCAGTGGAATTACATGCTTAAACATTTGGCTAAATCAGGGCCTCTGTGATTATGTTTTAACACAGTTTTTTATCAAAGACCCTAAAAAAAAGCCCCCACACGTAAGAAATATCTTTTCTTCATTTGTGGCTTACTGGTTTATAGCAGATAACTGCTTGGTTCCAATAATAATTTAAAAGAAAAAAAAAAAGCAAAGATACAATCAGTCTAAAAGCAATTAACCAAATTATTTAATGGATTAATAGAAATTACATTGTTTAATTACAAGATCAAATGAAATAACACTGGTTTCAATTAGAGCAATTCAAACCAGTGATGAAGCAAGGACACTAACTGATTTTTTGAATGCTGCCTGCTAAGTCTCTCCAAAAAAGGTTGCATTGACTAGATGAAGACACAAAATCTACAGTAATGACAAATCACTATATGGATACTCTTGAATATATTTTTTCAGCTACTTAACAGTTTGGATTTTAATACCAAAGCATGTAATAATCACAAGGAGATGGAGAGATTAAGAGAGAGAGAAATGGAGAAAGATGTAACTTCAGAGCAGAAACAGATATTGTCTGGTTCCTATACAAACACCTCTTCATATATAGGCATATGTTACTTAGCTTTAAAACTCTAAATTACTGTTGGATTTGTAACCAAGCCACCTCACTGACCTTTTCTCCTGTGCTTCTTTTCCCATGCTCCACTGTCCTCTCTCGGTCCTTTTACACAGGATAAGGGTGCTCATTTTCAAGTATTGCCCCATCAAGTCTGATATCTCATTCTCCAACTCCTTGCCTTTCCCCTACTAATGGCCATCCTTCTCCAGTTTCTAAACCAGTCTCCCCTCCCCATTGACCTGCTCCTATCTACATTTATGTCTGTAACTCTCTTTAGTTGTGGCTCTTTGCATGAGAAGTGCTACAAAGCGAGGTCTTTTCTCAAAGCTGTTCTTCACAGAGAGGAAATATCATATTTCCTGCAGTCTAAACTAGCCCAGTCAAGCAAGAAGCTGCATGCCCCCCAGTTCATGCATCCCACTGGCACTTCAGGGCACTGCTTCAGCTAGGGCTCCAGACAACACCAGGGCACCACAATACCACCCCAGTACAACCTGGGCAAGCTCTGCTTCCAAATACACTTGTCCTATATCCACATGCCTTTCTGTGCTGCTGGTCTGCACATCACTTCTCCTGCCTGAATATAACCATCACCAGCCACACACAACCTGTATGCCACTGCTACTTCTCTCTCAGGCCACCTAGTACAGCTGCAGCAATGAGGAGCAAGTCAGACAGCATGGGTTCAGGGCTCTCCCCCTGCTCTACTCTGCTGCTAAAGACTGTCTCTGCCCTCTAAGCAAAAGTACTGCTAGAGTCATCTAGACCTGAGCCACAGAAACCTTGCGACACTGCCTGCACCCCAGCATAAGGGATTCTGCATTTAGACTGTGAAGAAAGAAGCACCTGACTGATTAATATTTTCTGTGCTGCTTTGAAGCACTCTGCAGAGCCCAGGTCCTTGGCCCAGCACAGCTTGCTTCCTACCCTTTCAACATTACCGCACTGGTTGTTCCTTCACAGCCTGTCCTTCCACCCATTAACTAGGAATGCAAAAGAAATCCCAGGGCAACTCAGGCTAAAAATGAATGCACCCATCATAAGAAGCAGCTTAAATCATTACTTGCCTAATGCATTTGTAGAAGGGAACAGTTACAGCACCTGAGAAATAAGTATTGTGCATACATATCAAACAGCATGACCTTCACTATGGTCCCGCTTGCTGAAATTAAGGAAACAGTCTCAGAAATCTCCCATTTTCTGAGCAACAAACTTCCAAAATAAGAGACAAAATAAAACCTGTGTAAAGAAGGAAAGTGAAGAGCTGCTCGGGCCAAGGTGATGGAAGCCACCAGAGATGGGTCCAGGGCTCTGACAGCCAGGTCCCAGCTGCTTGGCACTGACGTTGTAAATCATACAGGCTTAACAAGTTGGATTTTCCTCTACGAAGAGCAGCAACCCAGATAAAAGAAAATGAAACTAATTCTCTATTGAGGATTTTAATTCACTTAGATGTAACAAAATACTGAACATCACAATACGTTTTCCTACTGCTTTCCAATATATTTCAAGAACTACCTTGCTTTAAAGCCACCATCTGTATTAGTGCAGCAGACTGACTGCAGCATCATTTTGGCAAGGGCTGGCACTGCAGCTCAGGTGAGCACTGGATTCACTCCTTTTATAGGTATTAACAATTTTTGCATAGGCTGCAGATACTCCCTGGGATAGGTCATCAGAGCTGGATGTGAAATAAATTCAAAAGGTGTTTACAATGCAAATGTATCATTTGACTCCAGGAATCAGTGTAGATACTTTTCCAGTCAGTCTGTGGTTTGAAACTTCACATTAAGCTTGTTAAGCATATCTAAAATATAATGAATTAAATACACTTAAAACAAACAATCTTCATACCACAAATATTAATTTCCCCTTTAACTAGTGCTGTCTCACTTATTATTTGGGCTTCTGTTTCAAAGGTGAGAGGGAATAAGGGTGTGAGTGGGACACCAGAAGCTGAGCAAGCAGAACACCTCCAGCCAAACTAAGCTAACAGGAATTATGCTAACTTGCTCCCGTAAATCTGTATGTTGTGTTGGTTTTCTTCCACCATTTGTATCCACAACCACCTGTAGCTTTTCAGAAGTCCCTGCACAACCAGGACCCAGGAGAGTTCTGCTGGTTTCAGCTCCTGAGCTTTGCATAAAAAAAAAGAAAAAAAAATATCCCAAGCTTGATCTTACTGCAGCTCTAATTAAAAATAAAGTACAAATTACTCATTTCACTGCTTATTGCTAATGGTTAAGCTACTGGAAGAAGCCCTAACAGAGCTCCTCCTGACCAAACAAACTCTTCTGCTAGGTCTAACAGGGAGCATTTTTTGTTGAAAGCAAAAGCACTGGTCAAAGCTTCACAAGAACCATTTAGGAACCTACAGCCAGAAAAATTATTTGCAATATATTAAAACAGAGTTCTACACTAGGGGAGGGAAGGGGAAAATAAACACACACATAGTGTAATTACAGTCATTGTTTCTTGCATGGGAGGATATTTTCACCCACTGCTTCCAGCCCAAAGGTGAAGGGCTGTTTCCACTGCAGTGAAAATGAAAGCAACAGCAGTAGGGTTGCAGTGATGTCTATTTTTTTTTCCATGTTCTACTCAAAAAGAGCAAGACTTACTGGATCTAATATTCACTCTCACTGTAATCCTTTTATCCCTGCTGTTAAACTGGGTGGAAATTATATTTGATGAAAGTCTATGTTCCAAATATTTTACCAGTATATCATTGTGTATCCTGCTTTTTGCTGGCACTCCTTATTTCAGCTTCCTATCAAAAGCTGAAAAAGTTATACCATTATCAAATCTATAAAAGCATGATTTTCTATTATACCAACAGCTCAGTTACCCAAGCCAATGGAAAGTGAGGTATCTTATGTATCAGGAACAACACAACAGCATTAGCACAGACCTCCACGCATGCTAATCTACCCTTAAATTCACTCTCTCCAGTAACTTGGGAATAGCCCTGAGGAAAGGCAACTCTACAGGCAACAGTTGAGCCAGCTTATTTACACTTAGCTTCATCATCTCTATGTTGCACTATACCATCTACAATACAGACCTTTATAATCCCACACAAACATAACCTCATCATGTCTAGAATGCATATAACTACACTGGTGAAAGTTCAGGGTGCCCATTTTGAAGTCTCTTTCTCTCACAATGACGTTGTTAAATGAGTTCACTGTAAATAAAGTTTCCTTCATGTATCTGGTTTCTTCTGGTATTCATTCCTCTAGAATGACTTGGGTGTTACACATCAAGGACTCGGTCTTTATTTAAAAAAAAAAAATCTCAAGAACAATAATCCTGACAGTTTATTACTGTCATACCTCAATGCCCTGATCTACTACTAGAGAATGCTTAGTCCATTTATATTTTATATTTTATTTCTCATAAGGGTTTCAAACATATTTTGGTAACACTGTCCCTTCATAGACAGTATTGGTTGAGAGAGAAAACATTTCCAATATGATCAAGAGTTACAGAATGGGCTAACTATAGCAGAACCTATTGTATTAACAAGACCAGATTTGTTTTAAGTTCAATGGAAAAAAGATACCTTTGAATTTGAGAAGTTAAAGGGTGTTGCATTACCTAGGCACAATAGGATAAGTTAATGATGAAGTTTCAGTTTTAACTTGGGAACTGCTGGGTTTTACAGGCTTCACCCTGTCACTAATAGGTATATTTTAACGAGATACATGGGGATTTAGGGAACAATTCCCATTAATGTTAATGGGATTCACACAGCTAAATCCCTGTGCTGGAAATGTTTCTTCTAGTATGTCTTTAATATAGCCTCTGCATGTGCATGCACACACGCATACATGTGTGTGTCTAGTTAATGGTTAAATGCATAAATCAGAACATTACACTTCCAAGCATTAATGTTTAATTCCATGATATATGACTAAAGTGGAAGTAAAATATGGGTCCTGGAAGAGTGACTTTTTGACATCAGTGCATAACTCTGCTCTGAAAGTTGACAGGATTGGGGTCATCACATCAGTCATACACCTGTGGGGTCTCACGGGTGATGTCATGCCCTTTTCTGGATCCCAAAGATCCATGCCCTTTGCTGGATCTTAAGGCAGAGTGACTTTTGTACAGTCACCGGTTTACTGCCAACAGGATCTCTGGCAAAGGAGGGCTGCTGAAAATCTGGTCAATGGTTCCTGTGAGAAGTGCATACTGAACTGGTGAGAAAAGCTGCTAAATGGCTGTATGCCCTGCTGATCTGGCACTGAGCAGCTGTGAGTTCCTTGGGTAGCAATATATGTGCAACTTGGATTACTACTGGGAGAAAGCTTGGCCGGTACACTGGAGAGCTAGTATCTGTGCACATGGCTACTATAGCAGCAGTAAATGAATTGCAGCAGCTCTGTAAAGAGTTTTCTAAATAAAAGAGTTTAATTTTAGAAATAGGAAGTACTTTCATATTATTACCCACCCAGTGGTAGGCAATACATGCAGGAAGCAGCCAACCTAAAAGAGGCACCACAAGAAAAGAAGCATGATTATCTGAAGGGCCAAGCAGCACCTTGAAAAAGACCAAACAGACTGCATCAAAAGGAGTGACCACCAGGATGCTGGATTTTTAGAAGTAAATCTGAGGGCACAACAGAACTGAGAGTTGAATCAGTACAGAGAGCTGATTGAGGAATCATTGAGGGATGAAAAGGAAAACAGAAAGTTAAAACTTTTTTTCCTTACCATTTCATCAGTGAAAAAGAATTAGGAGCAAGTAAAACTCCGGTGTCAAAAATAACATCTAAAACACTAGAACACCAGATAGAAGTATGTGATGAGAAGCATCAGCCAAAACAGGATGAGACTATACAGAGGGGATAGGGCTTACCCATGAATAAAAAAAAGAGAGCACAATTTTCCAGTCAGAGCTGAAAACAATCATGTGCACAGATAATCTTGGAGACCTACAAGATCTCTAGATAGTGAATGGTTTAAGAGCATGGTATGTCTTTGGACCTTACGAGAAAGACTCGCAGGACAGAGTAGACTGGAGAAACATATCTCCAGATGACAAGGACAGCTGAACAGGTTCCCAAAAATGCAAAGCAATAACAAGTACTAGAGCATGAGAAGGAGGTAATTTCTAGCAGAGATAAGGACCAAGAAAAACAAAGTTTATGACCTAAGACATAGAATATGAAAAGCAAAAGAAAGACAATGTCTGCCTGTAGTGAATGTGGAAAACAGAACTCTGTGTCTCAATGACAGAGGCATCCCAGGAAGAAAAAGTAACTATTCTGTACTGATTATGGTTACAGAGAATTCCAATGAGAATTAAAGACATCTACTGAGGTCTGTAGCATATTTAAAAAAAAAAAAAAAAAAAGGGTATGTGATCCAACTTGCTTTCATCTGCATGAAGCCAGTGACAATTTAATTCCTGTAGCACTGACAAGTGTCAGTCTTGAGACCAAACAATGGGGTCAACAGAAGAATATTCACCTGCATACAGAGAAGTCAAAGAAAATAAATAGTATCTGTGTTTTAGAAGCACTTCAGTCCCACTTATAAACATGGGACTAACAAGGAATGCCCAGGCTGAAAGACATGAGAGGCGTTGGGTCATTTATAGAGAGGTCCATCTCTCTTTCAGGCTCTCTACATACTTCTCTGAAGAAGATACCCTCGTTACATCCAGAGAATTTAAAATGTAAATTGAATCTAGACAGAGAATGTTTTTATCATTATTTGTGCAGCAACTAGCAGTGGCATCCATCCTGAGAGATGCCTCTGATGGTTGGTGTGATACAAATGAGTCAATAATGAATTAATGTTTTAGAATAAATTGGGTACCTGCTGCTCAGAAAGTTTATCATTGTCCCTTTAGTCTGTCTTTTAATGCCAAATGTGAGGAAGAAAAAGGACATGAATTGTGGTTCTAAACCCAGCAGAGAGGGACTTCAGCCTAAACCTGCCATAAAACACAGTTAAGTGACCCAGCTAGTGTGAAATAATATTCCTTCCACACCCCTGGTGTTGCACTATTCTGCATAATTTGTTAAATATTAAATGAGTAAGGAAAGAATCACAGAGTTGTCACAGCTAGAAAAGACTTCTAAGTTCATCACATCCAATCATCAACAACAACAAAAAAAACACCCACAGACAAAACACAAAAAACCCCTCGAACCTACACACACACAAAAACCCCACCTCATGATCTCACTAGAACATGCCTTGAAGTTCCTTATCTACACATTTTTTTAATACCTCCACCACCTCCCTGGCCAGCCCAATCCAGTGCCTGACTACTCTTTCAGTAAAGACATTCTTCCTAATATCCCATAACCCTCCCCTGGTGCAACTTCAGGGCATTTCCTCTAGTCCTGTCCTTATTAACTTGAGAAAAGAGGTTGCACCAGGGTGCCATTGGTCTTCTTGGCCACCTGGGCACACTGCTGGTTCATGTTCAACCAGGTGTTGATCAGCACCCCCAAGTCCTTTTCCACCAGACATCTTTCCAGCCACTATTCCCCAGGCCTGTAGAGTTGCCTGGGGGTGTGGTGACCGGAATGCAGAAAACAACGCTTGGCCTTGCTAAACCTCATGCCATTGGCCTTGGCCCATCAATTGATCCTGTCCAAATCCCTCTGCAGAGACTTCCTACCCTCAAGCAGATCAACATTCTCACCCAATTTGGTGTGTTCTGCAGACTTGCAAGGAAGCACTCAATCACCTCATCTAGATCATTGATAAGGATATTGAACAAGACCAGTCCCAAAACTGAGCCCTGGAGGACACCACTGGTGACCAGATGCCAATTGGATTTAACTCCATTTATTACAACCCTCTGGGTCCAGCTGTCCAACCAGTTTTTAACCCAGCAAAGTGTACACCTGTCTGTGCCATGAGCTGCCAGCTTCTCCAGGAGAATGCTGTGGGAAATGGTGTCAAAGGCTTTATAAATTTCAGGGAGACAACATCCACAGCCTTTCCCTCATCCACTAGACAGGTCACCTGGTCACAGAAGGAGAGAAGGTTGTAGGACCTGCCTTTCCTGAACCCACGCTGGTTGGGCCTAATCCCCTGGCTGGCCTGCACTTGTCATGTGAGCTCATTCAAGATGAACCTCTCCATAATTTTTCTGGGTACTGAGGTCAGGCTGACAGGTCTGTAGTTCCCCAGATCCTCCTTCCAGCCCTTCCTGTATCACCTTCCTGTGGGCATCACACTGGCAAGCCTTCAGTCATCTGTGACCTCCCCTGTTAGCCAAGACCATATTTGAAGTTACTCTCTACAGCATGATGATAGGGCAGTGACACAGAAAGAGAAAGACACACGATAAACTCCTAACTTAAAACACAGCCATTCAACCTGCAGCTCCTGCAAGCTGTCTGAGTGGACAGCCTGTCCCCTGGGAGTAACAATTACTATAGCATCTTGTTAGTACTGCCTGCCTATAATTTTAGCAATGTTACTGGAGTGACAAGTGTTCTCTAAAAGCCTAAATTGGCCTTGATAACACGTGCTTTTAATACAAAGGGTTGCAAAACAGATCCAGACATGTCTAATACAACCACCAAAGTGAAGATATTTTGATCACTCAAAGTGAAAAAGATTCTCTTTTGTTTTACTTTTCTGGTTCCTTCTGCAAACTTCAATTTTGATTTGAGTCTATATTCATTTTGATAACAGATCACTCTTCTACTTTCATATCTCACTGCCAAATGGGACTCACCTGTTATCTCTGATTGCAGGCAATTTGAACTTAAAGCAAGCCTGTCTATCAACTGCTGTTTTAACAGCTGATTAATTAGGGCTACAGGGATCCTGTGGAGGGCTTTATCTGAAGAGCGGCTCAACCATTAGTAGAAGAAACTTCCTTGTACACTCCTAGCTCAGATAACAAAGTAAGATAATAGTTCACAATCCTCCTCCAGCTAATACAAATAGAGGCACTCCCTCTTATCCTAACAAGAGTCAAACAAATCCCGGTGATATAGTACAGAGTGCTGAATTCTCCAAAGTTTCTGAAAATAAGCATCAGAAAACAGACACCTAAATGACACATTGTTAACCAAAAGCATTACTATCAAGGATGAATCGTCTCTTCCTTTTCCCTTCTTTTATTTTTTTTTAACATTCTAAGTACCAGGTCCCTAAAGAAACATGAGGATACACTGTGGTCCTGTACTCCTACTGAGCAACCACTGCCAAAAACATTAATTCTATCTTCGCCTTGCAAATACTGTAACTTACTCCTTAATATTCTTTCAGGACTGATGATCCAGACCATAAGAAATTTGCCATTCATTCAGTGTTTATTCCTAATTCCATCCACATTTCTACACCTGGGCCATGAACAAACTGCCCTTATTTTTTCTGATTATTTTGAAACGCATACAGACCTTTGTAAGGTAGGTCACACATACAATGCATCAAACTGCAGAACTCCGTTGTGCAAGGCAGTATTATAGTTTGTTCTTGAAGCCAAAGCATAAGCTGGCTCCAGCAGTGATTAAACCAATTAATGAGAAAAAAGGCCTATCAAGTATTAATGATGTGCTGAATCAGTGGCAACCTGCATCTCATGAATTCTTTAAATCCTTGGCTTCCAGAATGTGGCTTCCCTAAGAAGTCACCACTGTCCATCCTCACAGAAGGCAATATCAGAGAAGATAGGCTTTTTGTCTGACTCAGAAGGGCTGGCTTTATTCAAGGGCCTGATCCAAAGTCCACTTAAATTAATGGAAACTCTTCTACTCATTCTAAATGACTCAAAACCAGAATCTTACAGAAAGCACTCCACATTCTGCTGCTCCCTATAGGGGCTTTACTTCTAGTTTATTAAAAACAAAACAAAACAAAACAAACAAAAAACCCCCACAAACAAACAAAACCACCCAAAAATAAAAAAACACACCCCACACACACAACCCCCCACAACTCCCCTCCCAAAAACCACCACACCAGCTCCTCCCCCTTCCTTCTCCCCCCAAAAAACAAAACAACCCACACCAAACAACAAAAAGCCACACACACTACCAAAATATAAAAAGCCAGAAAAAGTGGTCTGTAAAACTGTAAAAGCTTTTTTACATTTTTTTTTTTTTCATAGTGAGCCTGCATGAAAAACTCAGCACTTGCCCATTTCTGAAATTGCAGCCCATCAGTAATAAAAGCAGTATTCCTACCAAGCTGAAAATAAAAATAAATTTCATTGACCATGGTCACAAAATCATCTCTTATCAGTTAGGATTTCAATGCAGTTCTTAATGCTACTTGTCCAAGTTCCATCTGGATTGACTGGGTTTCAAATGGCTGAAACCTCATGAGATTTCTTCAGGATTCATTCCCACTTAACTGAATCTACACAATCCATTTGCAGATATTACTAAAATTTGTAGTTAGTTAGGAAAGAATTTTGCAGGCACCTGCAGGTGAGAGAAGGCACTAAAGGACTTGATAGGTACTGCCACCTACATCAAAAACCTTGAATAAAGATTAACATATCATTAGATCCTTATCTACTGGAAGATATTGTTGTATCATAAGGAAAAGATAGTCAAGGGACATATTTCCAGCAGAAGTCAATTTTGCAGCAGAGAATTGAACAGAAAAGAGAAGGAACAAATGCATCCATATCCTTAATAAGCTATCTGATTTTTTTGAAAGTTCTGTGTACTGATTGTCAGGACTTTGGATCTGTTTCATGCATATTTCACCAATTAAATAAATGCCATATTAATCTTTTAATAACAACCTTGCAGTATCAGGTTGTTTGAATGATTTCTCAAGATGGTCAGATATTTTTAAATGCTTGATTTACATATGTTACTGAAGACGTTACCCTGGCAAGTTGAATCAAGTGTAGAAATGCCAGTAGGGCTAAATGAAGGCAGATGGTTCAGACCCCAGTCTCAGATGCCCAATATAGTACTGCTGTGATTCACTTGTTACTTTCACAAGCACAGGGTTTGGTTTTTTTTCTCCATGTACAACAATGGTGAATGAAGCACCAGCATAGCCCCAGATCCAGAGAGACTAATTTCTGGCTAAGCTGCTCCACAGGTGTTTCCCACCCCTGACCTAGAGAAGCTCAGCTGGGAACACTACACTCAGAAGAGTACCAAGTACCATTTATTTGCATTACTGTTTTCACAGATCCCAGAGGTCCAAATCCTATCCTCATAGATCAACATAAACTTAACCTAGATCATCCTCCAAAAAGTGCATTGTGATTGAAATTATATGTAACCATTGTATACTTTAGTAAAAGACTGAGGTTCAGCTGGACAAAAATGTATTTCTTTTGTCTTTTTCAAGGGAAAAGGCCTCACATATATTTTAACACTTTGGAGGACTCCTTTCCCCAGAATCTGTGCCAGGAACTAATGACATACAGTATCTCTCCTAGATTTGCAAGTTGAAAAGAGAAGACCCCTTTCATTACAGCATAATAGCATGCTTGCAACAGTTCAATAGCTATAATGAAACATGACAAGCCAGATCTGCTTCCAGTGATGTCTCGAGCCAGTGTCTGAATTGCACACTTTTGAACATGTGTCAAGTCACAACTACATGCAAAATTCCTATACACTAGAGGAAGAGGGAAAGAAATAATCTCAATTTTCATATTTTGCAGTGACTGTCCATTTTCAAATCACCAGTTTCCACAAAATGTTGTAAATTGTTACTTGTTCTAAAATAAATTTATTTTTTCCTTATTATCTTGGAATGCTTAAAAACATTTCCCTGAGCCCTGGCCCTGTAATCTGTGGCAGCAATCATTATATTTAAACAAAGAGTAAAACATACAGTCACAGATGAAGGGGGGTGGGGTGAGAAAGAGCACTGTGCATGTGTCTCCTGTCCAACTGTAGAAAGTCTGAGTCCAGATCTGACTGCCAAAGCCCATCTTTAGGTGTTATTCTTAGACATGTAAATTGCAAATATACGTGGTACACTGCAGTTTAAAAGTATACATGTATATCCAATATCAAAATGCAAATCTGGATCCAGTTCTCAGCATCCTACATTTACAGAGTCACTATAGTTGGAAGAGACCTTTGACATGATCAACTCCAACCATTATCTAACTCTACCAAGGCCACTACTACACCCTATCCTTGAGCAACACATCTAGATGGCTTTTAAATACATCCAGGGATGGTGATTCAACCACCTCCCTGGGCAGCCTGTTCCACTCTTTACACAACCCCAGCACAGCCAAGCTGCTCTCCCAGCTTCAAGAAGTCCCCAGAAGAGACCCTTGCTGGCCTTTTTCACCAGACTGACCTGCACTGGAGCTGGTCTCCTGAACAAGTTGGCAGGTTTATGCCTCATTTAGATCCTATTTGCCCAACTGCCACGGCTACATGAATCTGCCACACTTTATACCAGGCAGGGGTACATTCTGAGTTACTAGTTTGTTTTATACGGAACCACTTGCCTTGATATTTAAATACGATGACTTAGACCAATCAAAGATCATACAACTTTATTACTACTCACAAGATCTACAAAACAAGTCATCCTGCAGTATCTTCATGACTGATTCTTTAAGGTTAGTTGGAAACTACAAAGCTGAAAAATGTACCACTTTTCATTAAATGAAAACTCAGACACATGACTTCAGAAGTTGACATGAAGAGAAACACTAATATTTCTATTTACTCAAAGAGAAGAATACCCACGGCTGATGATATGGACTGTACACCCACTGCAGGCCTCACATAGGCAAAAATCAGACTCAAGTCTCATTCAGACATATGAGAGAAATCCTGTGGAAACAGAGCAAGGTTGTTTCTGATGAAAGACAAAGCAAATTCTTTCAGCTTGGCTCCTAGAACACTGGGCTGACACCCAGACTTTGATGCTTCCTGGTCATGAAGTGAAAATACTAAACAAACAAACAAACACACACAGGGGAAAAAAAAAAACAAACACACAAACAAACAAAAAAACCCCACCCACCAAACAAGCCCCCTATAGATTAACAGAACTGCTGTAAATTAACCATTTTCAAATCGCTTGTAGACAACAGGGTGGCTCTATGTTCCAGGCAGACTTTACACACACAGTGGACAGAGGCAAAATTCAATCATTTGCCAGATTTCACTTTTAACTTTAATGAACTAAAAGCCTCATCTAGTATTTCTCAAAAGTTGATTTTTCTTACAAAAAAGAAAAAAATCTCTTTGCCCTCATTTTTTTCTTCTCTCCACTAAAACACTCAAACCTTAATACTCCCGTGGTGGCACTAATAGGATTTCATTATCTGACACATAGTGAGTCATCACAAAGAAACAGAAAACCTTGCTCTCCTATGCAGGAGTCAAGTATCTGCTCCTTTGTAAGGTCTCAGCAAAAAGGTCTCTGTTCAACTTAATTCTTCTCTTTACTGCCATGTTATAAAAATAAGGGTACTTCAAAATAAGTAAATAAATAGAGGTTGCACAAAGTCAACAAAAGTCACATAAACAGAAAATAAATATATAGCTGGTTGCATTTTTCATTGCAGAGTCAACACCAGTTGATCAAAGGTCCAAGGACTGTAGTAATCTTTTTCAATCCTACCAGCATATATGGTGATGTTGTCCTAGGCCTGGATCTGTGATTTGCATATAAAATGGAGTGCCTTGGACAATTTGGCTTTGCACTTATGCTTTAGAATTTACTTAAAGCTAAGCACAGTGAAATTAGAGAACTATTCAATTTAGAAATAATTCTGCAAAACCATTGAAATGCAAGCTCTGGAAAACACAAACAAATGACATACCATTTTAGACATTATTGTACTAATAGGGTCAGATTCTCATTTCAGTGACCTAGGTCCATCATCTTTGCTCTCTCCAAGGGTTACATGCATCTACCTAAGAACAGCCTCAATAATTACATGTTAGCTGGGAGCAAAATGAGTCACAGTAAAAACAAACACCTGCGCTGTTCCCAATTGATGGCTCACACATTCCGAAGTATTTTCTATCTTTTAGTTCAGATTCTAACATTCCTGCAAATTTGAAGTGATACTACTGAAGACAATGAGGATTTCTATTGTTGTAATGAAGGACAGAATCTGTCCATAGAGATTTTTTTTTTATTAAGATCTTCAAACAGCCATTTTAAGTGAATTTCACAATGTCTTTACTCAAAAATGAGCTGTTCACTAACTGAAAGTAACCACCAAAAAGAAAAGTTGAGGGATTTAAAAAAAAAAAAAAAAAAAAAGGTTAAAACTGTAGGGACTGGGGTATTTAATCATTGATAGCACTGCCAGAATTGTAAAGAGGCTCAAAAGAAGATGTATGTGAATGGAGATGTCAGATTAGCTTTCCTACTGGTTGGGATTTCAAAAACTGACAGTAGATAAAATACAATTAGTATTCATATATTGAGGCCAGAGATTTGGAACCAGTTTTCAAAGTATTGTCTAGCCTTGAAAAAGTTTGAGCTGCTTTATTAAATTTTTACAAAACATATATTTCATTAAAATGCAGTTCACAAAAGAGGAAAAATTTTGAATGATTGTCTTAATGTTTCAAAAACCATAAAACCAGCTGAGAAGCAATTGATGTTTGAGAGTCCTGGAGACTGCACAACTGAGCTATCAAGACTTCCACTGTACTTGAAAAGTCCACAGGTCACAACCACAGGAAGTCACATTTTGAGACCTATCTATGAAGCTATTTGAATGGCCTGAAGATATATCCCACATCAAATGGCTGACCTCCTGCACTTGCATACTGCAGGTCAGCTTACACTTTCTAGCTGGAGGCCCTTGCAGATTCCCTTCCTTGAACAAAGAAACACACTCAACTTTCTGGGAAGTCTCCCTGGGTTACCTAGAACTCAGCTTGTCAGAACCAAGTGCAGCAGTTCTCTTACAAACAAGTTCATCTCTTTCAAATGGAGGCAGTAACACAGTGCATGCAAATGCCAACTGCTTCCCATCTAAGTTTTTAGAGCCCACTGAAAACAATTTCTCCAAAGGGAGCTTCTGACTGCCTTTAATAACTTCTGTCCCAAACTTTGCATCACAAAAGCACTTCAGGTTATTTAGCTTTGTAGAGGTAAAACAATGACTTGCATAAATAAGTGTGTCTAAAAAAATGTTATCAGGTCACCCTTTAATCCTCTACTGCTAAAATGGACTTGCCAATAGAGCAATAGACTAACACAGACAGCTTTCTACAGATAGACAACCCGCTGTGTAAAAATGTCGATAAAACAGAACACTGTCACTGTGTGACATACTCCACACAATTAATTAATTTGACGCAGTTATTCAAAAGTTAGAGCTTAATTCACTTTTTAGATTTCTTTAGTCTCTGCATAATGTTCATTGCAGGGAAAAATGGTACTGGCAGTTTATGCAACATGCCTTTCATGAAAAATTCTAGAATTTTATTGAAAAAAATGTGGAAAAATTAATGCTATCTGCAACTTGTGAAATATGGCACTGCTGTATGGTTTTAGCTAACTGCATTGTCATGCGGGACTACATCCTCCAATCTTATGTCAACATGATATTGAATACTTGCAGAGCACTGGATTCTACAAAATATAAATATATCACAAGTGGCTTAAAATATTCATTGGTATTATTATTCTATGTTATTATTCAGTAGTACTTTCCTGGATTAATTTCAGTCTACATTAAACAAGCATAGTTACTTTGATGAATTTATTACCTCTAAAAATAAAACATTATAAACTATGCAATTCTGTTCATGGCAGAACAGTACAATACCTCATCAAATGCAAAAAATCTAAATATGTAAAGATAATGTCCCTGAAGTTTTCAAATGCACTCAGCTTGGTGGAAAATCTGGTTTAGTAGAAAGAATCAACTTCACCTTTTTTTTTTTTTTTTTTTTC